>APFE030196591.1:144085-172096 GCA_000404065.3 Pinus taeda
TATATATATAATAGTAAATAAAAAAGAATTTCTTGTAATTATGAAAATCAGTTTACTGACATGATTGCAAAAGGATCAACCTAAAAACCAACTCGCTGGCGGGAAGATCAAAAATTTCTAATAAAAGGAGAATGGTGCTTAATCTTTAGCGGTGCTAGCTGCCACAAGAAGAAGCAGGTTCAATAGAACCAACCCTTACACAAGTTTGGAGTGATTAACATGGATATTTTTATTCAAGTAACATTTAATTCTCGCTGCAGTTTTTTTTCTTGCACTAGTGCAGGCAAACTTTCTAGAAATTTTTCTTCCTTTCTTCATATCTGTTATCCGAGAATAGTGTCCAATCAGATGCTACTATTCCCACTAAGATGGGTGGCTATCTTAGAAACAAACAATCAAAGTCTACTGTTGTTTCCTTTTATGAAAATAGACAAGAGGAGGAACAAGAAGACCAACCTAAGTCTTGCGCTTGATTTCCTCTCCTTCTTGATAGAGTTTCACCAGCTTTTCTTTGTCTGCCCAGCTTCAAAAGAACCTATGGAATCACAGCAACATACTACTATGCAAGAAACAAGGATCTAAATTCATAAATAATATAGGATCAGATGTGTATTAACCATATACATGCATATATAAACAAGTACACAAGAATATGGAAGGAAACAAGAATAGTTTTATTCAGATGAAAAGTAGCAAGAAGATTACAA
Organism: Pinus taeda; assembly: GCA_000404065.3. Taxonomy (NCBI): domain Eukaryota; kingdom Viridiplantae; phylum Streptophyta; class Pinopsida; order Pinales; family Pinaceae; genus Pinus; species Pinus taeda. The sequence continues at coordinate 144,793 of APFE030196591.1, forward strand.
CCATGTGCTCTGACCCAGCATCATCCTCCAGCTAAGAAGCCCTTCTTCACCTCAAGCAAAGCTAGATCACCCAACACTGTGAATGTAAACCAGAATACCAACAACACTTCTCTATAAGATACAAAATTCCAGCCTCTGGATCTCTGTGATGAGGGATCTATATATAGATGATTACAGAGAGGTGAGTCATCTTTTGGGATCTTGATTAGTGTCTTCTCTCTGATAGTTCTTGCTTCCACTTGGAGAATGATGATCTCTTACTCATCCCTAGTTGAAAATGGAGAGGCAAGTGTCAGAGGGGAAGCTTCTGGAAGATTCCATGATCTTCCACCTCGCATTTTTGTCCCTGCCATTTGTCCATTCCCGACCATCGCACCCTACAGAGGAGAAAATCAATATGCATCACAACTTGTACACTGGGAAGGTGATATGCAGCACACCCCCTGCATTGAGCTTTCAGTATGGTCCAGTTTTGACAATTTATGAGCAGTTTCAGTGGATAACTTATGGGAGATGATGTAATCACTTGACCTTGTTCCTTTAGGCAGTGAAGCAACACTTTTAGGGACTTATGAGCCCTTAGTTTATGGACATTTATGATTTTGGTTGAAGTGCCCAAAAAATTCTATAACTGTTTCCCCCTAAAGCATGAGGTCATTAATCTTTCTGATGTCGGTGAAATGCTTTACTATGAGGATCTGAATTTTTTCCGAGCTAGGAGGCGACCTGTAATAAGATACAATACAATACATTATTTTAACAACATTTTTTCATGATCTAGCTGAGGTGGGCATTCCCATTCTCAGCTTTATAAATTCATTTTCATGTACATAGGACAGACAATCGTCTGTGTGACAGATTGATGATATGGACACATCATCCTTTGATTTGGATGATTATCTATTCGCCAATGATGTACACTTGATGCTTTTATATTCCTAAATATATCGCAGCCCAGATGGATGAAACTAGATACAGGGTCTTGAAAACTCGTTCAATCTTCACTCGGAGTACAAGTCGATCCATGTGAAAAAATGATTTGGAGTCGAACAGGGAAAGACATTGCCTGATTACCAGCCAATGATGTAAGATGTTAACAAGCGCGAGAGGAATCACCAATAATGACAATGACCCTCAAGGTACTATAGTACAATTCACGTGGTGTGAAAAAGTATTTGGTGTCGAACACCATGCAAAATCTCTCGATCGAAGGCCATTGATGTAAACATGTCGCCAAAAGTGAGAAACTTGCCATTGAGGCATGCAAGCTTCAAAGTACTGAAAGGGTTGTTCCTAAGTCAACTTCTTGGATAATGAGCTGATGTCAACAAGAAGTGACCCGTTGCAGGAGGGCCTTAATGAATCCCACATCAACGACACGGAATGAAGAAAATGATTTTGGAGGTGAAAACAAATTGACGATATGGGGGTTCAGGGTGGCAGTCATGATGGAATGAAGCATGAATGTATTGCAGTGGTTAAGACTCAGGTGAATTGTCTAAATGACTTCTCTTGAACATATCGGTGACACTAACGATGGATTGGTAGCATTAACCCCAGAGATGGATGGTGTGACAGACCAATGGTGAGGACCAGTGAACGGAACAACCCAACCCGGCATGGATGCGGAAGGAAAGTGTCATGTTCAAGAGCGACTTGCTACCAACAAAGTTTCTTCTTGTTTTCTTCCCAATTTTCCCCTGTCATTACTGACTAGTACCTCTTTATTTTTGTCAAACTTGAGGAGGATAACATATACTTGTTCTATAATCCGCCCTTCGGGCGAACCTGTTGCTATATTTTAGCGAGCCTAGCGACAATGAAACTCTTTCTCGTCCTGTTGGACGAGTTTGTCGCTATTTAGTTTAACGACAAAGATAACTCGGTATCTTTCAATTTTAGAGAGTCTGAAAGAAACGGAAAGAAGACTCCGAAGATTCTTTTTTGTTGTATAATCCCTTAAGTCCGAAAAAGCGTAAAATAATAGAAAAGGGATGAATTTTCGATAGTTTTAACGAGCTGAACCAGACAAGCGCTCGATATTTTTGTGTAATAATCCCTCGGGTCCAAAAAGATTAAAATCTAGAAGAGGGATATCACTTCCGATGCCTTTTAACGAGCCGTAGAGGCCAATTGTTCTGCAATCTTTTCATATTTTACGAGTTAGGTGAAAAGAGCTTAAAGAAGACTCATTTTCGAGGAACGAGTGATGGTTTCGGGTAGCAGCTGATTCCAGGTAAGGTTTGGAATTTTCCAATCACGGCAATGTTACAAGGATGGCTAGCAAAATCACTCTTTGCAGATGTTCCTTGAAGGGGTAAACAATCACGTGGGGGTGAATAATCGGCTAAAAATAGAGTGGAGGTGATGGCGAGAACACGACCAAGGCTCAAAAGCTGGCAATAAGGCATTCACAATGGTTATTTACCCGTTGATTTTTTAATGAGCTTAAATGCGGGGAGAAACACTTGCTCATGACTTATGTTTATTTTTTAACGAGCATGAACTATGCGCTAAAACTGCTCGTGGAGCGTTTATTTTTTAACGAGCTTGAACCCTGCGACAACATTGCTCTCCAGTCGTATGATGGAAATGTCTCATTCGAGATGCTATTTTGAAGTGGCTTACATCTCTAAAGCTTTGCCATGGATCCTTTCTTTATGCAAGTTACGAAATGACTAGCCTTACGGGTTTAAAGGGTTAGAGGTCCTACAAATTTAAAAAATAAATAGCCGCTCTTCACTTGCATGCAGAAAAGTTTGCACGCCCCCAGGTATAGCGAAGTAGAGTTTCCAGGTTACTCTTCAATTTGCAGACAAAACATTTGTTTTATCAGGAAAGGCCTACCTTCTAATGGAGGTATCTTATCCGGTCTAATCCCTTTTCCTATACATACGGGTATCAAACTAGTCATATATCCTTTGCCAAAACCTACCCTATACCCATATTTTTCCTGTCGAAGCAGACCACGGTGCATGCCCCCTGGGTTTCAGTCACATCTTCCTGAATCACTCACGCTCATCAGGTGGACGGACTGGAGACCGATGAGACATTTCTTGTGTGAAAAGACCATTCAGGGATGGCATTTGACTATTTGCGATGTGTGAATCGGGATGGAAATTTGGTCTATGAGGCTTGACCATTCTCCTTCGTGTGGAAAACACATTACTCTAAAGAGTGAGGAGACGACGACTCCCATGCAATAAATATAGTCGCTGTCCAAGGAGTAGATTGTAATCTAAAGGTCCTTGAACTACCATAACGTTCATGTGAACAATTTTCCTTCTCAAAGTAATCGGCACATTTGGAAGGATCCTTAAAGGTCGATTGGTTCTTTTGTCGAAGCCTATTAGATTTCTCATTTCAGGCAAACGTGATGGTGAACCAAGCACTTTCCAAGCAGTTGAGGAAAGGATACTCACAGAAGCCCCTTCATCGATGATGGTACCAACCATGACCATTCTGTAAGCTTGTACAATAATTCTGAATGGTACATTGGTTGGTAAACGGGGTCTGCCTAGTAGGTTCCAGTCGAAGGAAACCACTAGGTTGCTTGGTGGTGGGACCGAATAGACGGCCGTGTAGGACTTTGATGAACTTCCTTCCTACAGTAAAGGAATGGGAGGAATGCCCCCAAGCTCATCGCAGTCAGTGTCGATGAAAATAATTTGAGCGATGTTGTTCTCTTTCTCTTCAGTGACGGTATCGTTCGAAGATGAACACTCTGAAGGCAATACCGGGTCAACTGCCGTATCGACCCTTTGACTTTCGTCTGGTATGGATTTTGAAGGTTCATTTTCAACGATAGGTGCTTTGGCTGACCACAAGGATGGGCCAGTCGAATTTTCAACCGGTGGAGGACTCAGCAAGAGTTTTTGATATCCAGGAGGAAGTGGTAACGGTGAATCCGAACGATTATCTAAAACTCTTTTAGCCTCTTCAAGGAAGGGACAGTGGTGGATGGCGTGATTGCCTTCACACAACTTACAATGAAGTTTAGCATTCCTTCTTTGTCCATGTGCTTCACTTTCATTGGTTGACGGTGAGCATTCAACATGATTGCCAGAGGTTGATGCTACCGGGTGGTGCAAACGAGGAGAACAGTCCCTTAAGATCCGAGGGATGCAGGGACAATCTCTGTGATAGTGGTCTCCATTGCAAATGATGCAAGGAGATTTAGGTTTTGACTATGCGGTGTGTGGATTTTTGCTAGACAATACTAGGTTGTTCCCTTTCAATTTTGGTTCCTTTTTCTTCTTTTCCTTTTTCTCTTTCTGCTTCGTCTTCTTCTCAGTTACTTGACTTTTAGCTTTATTGGCTTTGCCAAGCGAAGAGGAAGGAGGAGAAGGAGAATCAGATGAAGTAGAAGGTTGGGAAGTAACTCTAGTGTCATCTAGTTGTTGGTCAGACTGTTCAGGAATTGTGGGATTCTGAACGCCAGAGGTAGAGAAGAGCCAAACTGGCAAGCCAATTGTCAATCATGAAAGTGACAAAGTGGCCAAATGGGGTGGACCAACTTCTCCCCAAGATAGGAAGGGACTAGGATTTGCTTCACGGGGAAATCCTTGGTTGGTAGACTGCATTTTCTCAACCTGAAGATCAACGGGGGAATTTGTGACATTATTCTGATTTAAAATAAATTTTTAGACGCTTGGACACACCTTGTTTTTTCAATTTTAAAGAGTCGATAAAAAACAAAAGATGACTCTAGTCGCCTTCAATTTTTATTGAGCTTGAAGTGACAAGCGCTTAGAGGACCTTTTTCGTCAAGGAGTCTGAAAAGGAGCGAAATGGACTTCTCTGGAGATCTAGGCAAAGAGGATTACCAAACCAATCGTAAAACTACAGAATACTTTTTACGGTATGACAGTCAGTCTTCCTGAATGCTGTGTTCAGTGCATTACAATTGATAGGGCGGCAGACACGGCTTTCTAAGGATAAAGGATGCAGCCTATAGTGGTCTGCCAATATATATGCAACGGTACGTGGGAGCACAAGTCCGTACTGGCACTTATCGTCTCAGAGTGGAGGAATCACCCAACCAACACTGAAAGCAACAGTTACCATGCTTTATGATGCCGGAATACGTCTCTAGCCTAGACCTCTAGATGTTGCGTTAAGTTCCAAAGCGTTGTTAGATTCATTGAGATTTATTTTAAGTTGATCTTGCTTAGTAGTTTTCCTTTCAGGTTCACCATGTGATGTATGTATAATTCCTAAATGCAGTCTAAGATGATAAATAGATGTTTTATCTTCTTTTAGCAATGAAAATCCTAGCTACTAAGGGGAGAGAAGTCAAGCATCTTTTTTCACAGAGCACAGAGCACACGCTAATATGCACAGTCTAAATCAAGCCAAGCCATCAAGATGAAAATGCACATGCATGTATTGGTTTTCAGTTCGCCTTAATGTGTAATGACACTAAGAAAACTATGTGCAAAAATGAATTACTTTTAAAGCGACTGTACTCAACAAAATTCTTTTTCAAAACGAAGTGAAAAAAAGAGAGACACTTTGCGATTTTGAAATGGAAATTGCTTTTCGACACTTTAAAACTAGTAAATCAAGTCTTATGCAATGATAACCGTATAATCAACTATCTAAGAAAATGTGATTGCTTCCTAAAACTGAAAACGACAGCTATGACACTTTCAGATCTAGAGACGACAGTTTGACTATGTTATTTTTTGCAAAAGAGAACTAAAACGATGCACAATACATAAAAAACGTTTATAGTTGTTTGCACTAACGAGGCGAAATAATGCTAGAGAAGGGGGTATTCAAAGAAGCGCAGTGACTACATACAGAAAAAACTCTTGAATAAGACTGAAAACAGTGAGAAAAATCCAGAGTCGAAGGGTAAAATCAGTCCTCCCTCACCATCGCACCTGTTACACAGTGAACTGAGTATGTAGCGCAGTTACTCCATTCGGGAAGTGTGATGCATACAGGTTGCCTTGAAGGCAGGGTGTGATGGTTACAGTGCGAGACTCTGAATGAGACTTCACTCACAGTTTGTAGTTTAGTTTAGGTGTTTAAGCTGAATAAGTACAGATCAATGTATGTAAAAACATAGGGGTGATTTTAGAGGTTTCTAAAGCCACTACTAAGGGCAATTTAGATTGCTTGCAGATCTATTGTTTAATTTATAAACAAAAACCCGGAGATTGACTGAAGCAACATTGATCTACTTTGCATTTGTATGACAAATGCAGTTCGAAGGCTAACTGGCTTGACTTCAGGCTTCGCCTGTATGTTTATAAAAGAGAGAAGGATAGATAGGCTAACAAGAAATCTAGTCATTCCCCAGCGGAGTCGCCATTTTGTTATACAGGAATACTGTCCACACGGATGCTGCAATTCCCACTAAGATGTGTGGCTATCTTAGAAACAAACAATCTAAGTCTACTGTTGATTCCTTTTATGAAAATAGATGAGAGGAGAACCAAGAGGGACAACCTGAGTCTTGTGCTCAATTCCCTCTCCTTCTTGATAGAGTTTTGCTGCTTGCTCTTTATCTGCTCAGCTTCAAAAGGACCTGTAGAATCATAGCAACATACTATTATACAAGAAACAAGGATCTAAATTCACAAATAATGTAGGATCAAATGTACATTAACCATATAAAAGCATATATAAACAAGTACACCAGGATATGGAAGGAAACACGAATAACATTATTCAGATAAAAGTAGCAAGAGGATTACAACCATGAGTAGCTCTGACCCAACATCATCCTCCAGCTAAGAAGCCCTTCTTTGACCTCAAGCAAAGCAAAATCACCCAACACTGTGAATGTACACCAGAATACCAACAACACTTCTCTATAGATTACAAAATTCCAGCCTCTGGATCTCTGTGATGAGGGATCCATATATAGATGATTACAGAGAGGTGAGTCATCTTTTGGGATCTTGATTAGTGTATTCTCTCTGATAGTTCTTGCTTCCACTTGGAGAATGAAGATCTCTTACTCATCCCTGGTCGAAAATGGAGTGGCAAGTGTCATAGGGGAAGCTTCTAGAAGATTCCATGATCCTCCACCTCGCAAATTAGTCCCTGCGATTTATCTATTCTTGACCATCGCACCCTACAGAGGAGCAAAAAAGTATGCATCACACCCTGTGCATTGGGAAGGTGATATGCATCACACCCTCTGCATGGAGCTTTCAGTATGGTCCAGTTTTGGCCATTTATGAGCAGTTTTCAGTGGAGAACTTCTGGGAGATGATGTAATCAGTTGACCTTGTTCCTTTAGGCAGTGAAGCAACCCTTTTAGGGACTTAAGAACCCTCAGTTTATGGACATTTGTGATTGCGGTTGAAGTGCCGAAAAATTTCTATAACACCAAGCAAAGAGGAAATCATTTACATGATTTAAAACATATCTTTGAGAGATGTAGAAAGTTTGGAATCTCCCTAAATCCTAAAAAGTCATTTTTTTCACTTAACGAAGGAAAACTTCTAGGTTTTATAGTGTAAAAATAAAGAATCTGCATAGATCTAGATAGAATTAAGGTGATATCTGAAATGCCTTTACCTCACAACAAAAAATCCATGCAATCATTTCTTGGAAAAATTAATTTTGTTAAAATATTTGTTCCAGAATTCTCTCAAATCGTACTTCCTTTGCAGACCATGATAAAGAAGAAGTCAATTTTCAAATGGGGATTGATCGAAAGAAAATAATTTTATTCAATAAAGTAGGAAATCATTGATGCTCGTTCGTTATCAACCTCATATTTTCCCAAAAAATTGTTCTTTATACTTTTTCTTCCCAACAATCTTACGCAGCAGTCCTAACTCTACCAAATGATCAACAAATTGAAGCTCTAATTTCCTTCTTTAGTTCCAATCTACAGGGAGCTGAGCTCAATTATTCAGAGGTTGAGAAGCAAGCCTTTGTAGTATTCAAATCCATTAAACATTTTAGGCCTTTCCTCCTAAAAGCTGATACAAAAGTAATTGTGTCTTTCCCTGTTGTCAGACAATTACTTAGCCAAAAAGAATTGGGAGAGAAAAGATTCAAATTGGTTACTACCCTGCATGAATATGACCTGGATATTAAACCAACTAAACTTGTTAGAGTTCAAGGTTTTTGCAGGTTAATTACTGGAGCTAATGATAACTCAGCTAATGAAAATTCAGGTAATAATGTCCAAATCACAGAGGTATGTCCCATTGATAATGAATCTCGATATGTTGATCTTATTTTTTACTTGAAAAATGATTATGCTCCATTAGAACTCAATTACAAGAAAAAAAAAGCAATTAGACTCAAAGATAGTCAATATCAACTTGTCAATGATGTCTTATTTAGAAAGAATTATGATTTTTTTCTTGAGATGTTCAGAGAAATCTGAAAATGAAATGGTTATGCAGGAGCTACATGATGGACCAATAGGTGGACACTATGGAGGAGACACCACTACTCATAAAATTTTGCATGTTGGATACTATTGGTTCACTTTATTCAGGGACACTCATGCCTATGTTAAAAAATATAAAGTATGCTAGACTTCTTTCGGAAGACAGAAGAAACTAGATTTACCGTTGCAACAAGCTAACATTGAACAACCTTTTGAACAATGGGGACTCGACATAATACTTGAGATTGTTCCTAACTCTTCCAAGCAGTATAAATACAACTTGACTGCTACATACTATTTCACCAAATGGGTGGAAGTGATACCCCTCAAGGTGGCTAATTGTAATAATATTATCGAATTTATTAATCAATTCATCATTACCAGGTTTGGTCTTCCCCATGTCCTTGTTTTTGATAATGTATCTTATTTCTTAGGAAATTTCATTACCAAATTTTCTCTTAGAAGAGGTTTTAAACTTAAGTATTCTAAAAATTTTTATCCTCAAGGAAATGTATTAGCATAATCTACTAATAAAAATTTCATCAGGATAATCAAAAGAACAATTGACCAAAATTAATGAAATTGTCACAAAGCTCTAGTTTTTTCTTTATGGGCTGATGGAATTACACAGAAGGTCTCTATAGGCACTTCCCATTTTTAGCTAGTGTATGGAAAATAATTTATTCTACCTCCTAATCTAATTATTCCATTACTAGCCCTAGTCCAATCCATTGAAGAAAAACCTTCCTCTACTTTACAATTAAGAAAGTCCCAGATTTTTAAGTTAGAGGAAGAAAGGGATAAAGAAAAACAAGTCCATACTCATCATCAACAATTGGTTAAATATTTTTTTGATATAAGTTCAGCCAACAATAAAACTTTTGAAATTGGTGATATAGTTATGAAATGGGAGACCGCACATGAAGAAAAAGGTAAACACGCTAATTTTTAGAGGTTATGGCTAGGCCCATTTCAGATCGTTGATAAACTAGGCTCATTAACCTTTATCCTCCAAGATCTACAGTTAAAGAGGGATTATCTTCTTGTTAATGGGCTAGTTTTGAAAAAATATTTCTCTGAAGGATAACTATCCTTCTATAAATATGTAAATAACCACATGTATATATTGGTGTTTTTAATCCTAGTTATGCTAGGTAATGCACTTTTGTCTTCACATTGAAGGTCTCTCATTATCTACATGAAATTTAAATAATTAGAGAAGATATCTTAGAAACAATCATTATAAATTTGAAGTTTATTTTTCCATTTTAACTCTGAAATATTTATTCCATTTAAATTGTGAATGGTTCATAATTTCAAAACTTTATAAAGTTTGGTTATCTTATGATTGGTCATGAATATGTTTTATTTAAAAAAGTAAAGGCTATTTTGAAATTTTAGCATATTTTTACTTCAATTTTCATCCATTACTCTTAAGGAGAGAATATGCCTCCCCATCCACTAATTAAAAAAAAAAATCAAACTATAATTCAAAAATATAAATCTTAAAAGATAAGGTGTCTCATCATCAGCCGACTTACCATGATCATGGGAAACTAATGATACTCACATTATCAATACTGGCCACCAAACCAAGATAATGGCTTATGGTTATTTAACCATAAGGCAAGAGGTCTCATCACGAGTTGGCTTCTTCAAAACCAGGAAAGTCTTTCAAGGAAACTTTAAAGTGGATAGGATACTGGTATCTATTTGGTTAAATTGTAACCTTGTTGAGGCTATGGACGCCTACTAGCACCAGTGGCTCTACTAGTGACAAATAGGTCTATCTTAAAAGCTAAATTTCTTTTGTTCTTAACTTTGTCTTTATAACTGATTAAATAGCCAACATGGGTAATAAGGATTTTCATCAATTAACATTTCATGAGATAATTCACAACATAAAGAGTTCTTTTATTTAAAGATTTTTTCATCAATTAAAACTTCAAGATTTCTACTTTTCTAAGTCTTCTTGTTTAGTTGTTTAAAGCTTCATTTATTTTAACATAGATAATTGTTTCTCCCAGTGTGTTGGCAATTATTGTAGTACTCAACAACCCCCCATTTAATTTTTATTTTAGCCATATAATAAAATTATGGGGACCCTTTTTGCATTTTCATGTAGGCTTTGAGTGTGTTTACTTCATTTCAACTCTAATATGCATTTTATTTACAGTTTTCTAAGTAAGTTTTTCTAAACATATTAGATTAATGAATAAATCATAGCCCCTGTAGACGAAGATATTCATTATTATTATAAGTGGTTGTAGTTTTCTTCCAAGTAAACAAATGGATATATGCCCAAAGGAAGGACCCACCTCAATGCTTATTCAAAATTAAAATATTTGTCATATCCCTCCTCCCTTTATATTTTTTGCCCCCTCTCTATTATGAAGGCTATCCATTTCGAAGGTTTTCATTTCGAAACTCTTTTAAAGAAACTCTGACATCCCTTAACCATCGATCTGATAAGCTCCAATTTCCAATATCCAGACCCAATATAATCATAGATTTGATTTAATACACAATCACGACCATTTATCAGAACTATTGTTATGTGTTACCACTGAAAACCTTCTATCGCCAATTATGTGTCACCTTTGATTCTCTTTGATCTTTGATATTTCGATATGACACTTCACGAATATGGCCATACATCATACCCCTCTAACTTTTGATCTCTAATCGTGATATCCCAATGTGCCTCCCGCTTCAATCTTTGCCTACATCATCACTTTCAGACCCGATATAGTTATAAAAAGGAGTTTAATACAATATCACATCTACTCCCATATCATAACTTTTGTTATGTGTGACCATTTGAAATCGTCAATGAATGGATGTGATATTGGTATTAACTTTGATCTAATGACAAAATCGTGTCTGTTCAATTAGATCTTTTGTTATGTGTGACCGTTTGAAATCGTTGATAAATGGATGCGATATTGATATTAAATTGAGTTGATTGTGACTTCATGTTCATAGTATCACAAGTTTGCAGGGTATGTCATGTCACAAATCACCGATAAATGGATGTGATATTTCTATTTAAAAACTAATTCATTATGACATCGCATCCAATCAATCGATGTTTTTCATTTGTTCCCATTTTCAAAATTGTCGATGTCCATTTCTCTGATACCATACAATTTTCACCACTTGTCATGTCCATGGGTTTGCTGTTATAATACACAAAAAGTTTGTTTTCATTAGTTTTATGGGGATTTTATCATGTTAAGTTTCAATTCAATTTGAGTCTGTGCCTAATAAAAGCTATGTTTTACTGTAGCAGGGATGAACTTAGGGTCAATAAGGAAAAGTAACAGTTTGAGCCAAAATTCTTGAAGACTTTCTGCCATGTGTGACAACACAGTTCTAAATTGAATGGACTATTGTAAGATAGATTGAAAAATACCAAAACGTGGGCAACATATCAATCCTTCAGCTAAAGAATTCATCATATTGTTTCCAGACATAAAAAAATTGGTATAGAAGTATAGAAAGATTGACTTAGAATGTCATTGGCATTTCCTAATAGAACTACATAATCATTCATTGATTCTTAAACACCTTGCCAGCATAATCACTCAGTTACTTTCAACACTGAACAATGCTTTATCTACTGCATAGAGACATGCACAAATCCATCATTCACCTGAATTAAAGCCAATGACATATATATGTGAGAGTGGGGAAATTAGTGGAGACTGAAGTTGTTGCAACTGCAAATGACTATTGTTTACTTTAATTTTAGTAATGGTTTGTTAAAACCACTTCAACATTCTATGGCATTTTTCTAGATTTATGTTTAGATTACAAACTATAAATCCCCTTCATTACTATGGAGGAAAGGTTAAGAATTTATGTGAGAAAGCTTCTAGTTTGCACTATTGTATCTTGAAATAATCTTAATAGAAAGAGAAACCACTACTATTTCACTTATGAACAAAGTTTACGTTTATCGGGTACTATTATCTGAATGCTAGTACTCCGTTTATGATTTTAATGGTTACTATATTTGTGTTTATCATATATATTTTTGGTAGCAATTAAGTTTTATCACTATTGATGTGTTTAATTGAAATCTTTTGAGTATATGAATGAACAGAGATATCTGATATGTGTGATGTGTTTCCACAACTGATTTAATTCACTATTTAGTTAAATAAGTTATCTTTATATGTTTTAAAATCACAAAGGATTTGATGATCTATATTGTCATGTTCAATGCAAAATCTTTATAAGTCACATATACAAAAAAATATTTCCTAGGATAGATATTTTTAGTCTTTATATTTTTGTTCTTAGTTTCATTTACATAATCATCCCTACACTTAAATATGTTAGATCCACTTTTATATCTTTTATTAAAGGAAAATGGTCCCATAATTCTAGTCGGATCCACTATTCCAAACGGAAAAGGAGTTGCTCTAAGTTCTTGACTAGGTGGTTTTCCCCAATGTTGAGGTAGAGATTTTCAAGCGTTTAACACAACATCAACATTTCTTGTGCTAGAAGGAGGGAAGCTAGTGTTTTATGGCTAAGAACCCACCGAGCCCACCATCTCATCTTCTGGTCAAGGCAAAAATGTTTAATGTACCTCCCCTACTCGTGCCTCTGAAGTTGGTGACTCTTCCCAGCCAAAGCCTGAATGTGAAATCCAATATGAATAGATTCGAGCCATCCACCCTCTAACCCGTTGATTTGTAAAATTTGTTGGATTGATCCCGAGAGTCATCAATCTTCCATTTTCTTCGAAGATGAAGAAGACCACCCCCATAGGAATAGTAGCTTATACTCTTGAATACGTGGTTCTTACCACTCTTTAAGAATTAACAGACTCCGTGGAAAGGAAAGAAGAGCCTCCACTCTTTCATGGTGGTGATAGAGATAACATTATACTCTCAGACACAACTTTCTGCAAGTGGGGTGGAGAAGAGGAAGAGGAAGAAGAGCCATCATATTCTTACAAAGAAGAGGAGCAAAACGAAGAAGAAGACATGGTAGAACAAAATCTGGATTGGATGACTTAGTGTTGGAAATAATACTGAGAGCGGGGGTGAATCAGTATTATCAAGTCAAATATTCCTTTTCAAAAACAAATTGTATATGCTACTTCAGTTAGCTAAACCCGTGTATATATGCAATTATGCAGAAGGAAACCCACGTATCCAAAGCAAACTTTTAATTTACTTTATCTTTCTGATGATGATTGTTAATCTGTGATGAGGAATCAAATAACCAGTGACCAGAGACAGTAAAACACAGCAGAAAGATAATCACACACAAGAATACAAGATATAAGGTGGAAACCCAATGTGGGTGAAAACCACCTGATGCAATTCGTCTCTATCTTTCTTTAATTAGAAACTTCTTTTACAGTGTACTGGTGCAGTCCTTTACCAGTACGCAGGCTGCAACCTGCAGAGAGCTACAACTCTCTCTCGTTCTCCAGCTTCTCCTGGAAGGGAGCTACAACCCCCTTTAGCTCTTGTACTAGCCAAGATACTAGTACGTAGGTGCTGGCCTACCGAAGGCTACAACCTTCCCTTTCTTCAAGGGACCACGTTTCATAAATTTTCAAACTGGATACATGAACATCAATAAATCATCAAGAATTTCTCCATCAACCAATCTCCTTTTCACCAATTAGATCTGAATCAAGTAGATACTTCTATGACAGTTGTACCCAAAACATAGTACCAGAAACCTCACACAAGAAAATAGAACCCAGAATACAACAGCAATATACAGAAGCAGCTAGATCACAATTTAGAGTATATATGCTATTTCAACAGCCTGAAACTAGCGTGCATATGCTTCTGCGTATGGAACAACCTACGTATACGCTCCTTTACTTCACAGAACTTGCGTGTATATGCGCCTTCACTTCACTGAACCTGCGTACATATCTATAAAGGATAATTTCAATCTTTCAGATGTTCAATCATTAATTAACCCTAATTCTCAGACTTGTAGATCAAGCAAGCGCCACATCTAGCAGATCAAAATCATACAAGGATACTATCATTCAAGCTTAAAGATTATGACCCATCAATAGAACTTATCCTTCTTTTTGTGCTAAGGTTCCTCCTTCATTCAAATCCAGATCTAAATCATAACCCAATTACCAATATACTAGACCTAGCACTTTATCAGATCTTCAATAATAATTTAGATGATCATTTGTCACAAGATCTCCTTCCTCTTTTATAGCCTTAGGCCTTCCACAATACCATGGTCCAAAACCATAACATTTCAATACCATGAACCCAAAACTAGGGATCAACACATCTGACAAGTCGCCAAGTTCCAAAACATAGGTTCAAATCCCAAGGACTAACTACCATGGACCAAGAGTATGATCCACAACATATACACGCTTTTGTAATGTATAACCCGCGTGTATATGCGTCTTCGTCTAGATGAACCTGTGTATATGTCTTTTTCTTCTTTCTGAGTGCCTGAACTGAGATCTATTACCAAAGATAGTTGACATCAAGGACAACACCTGTGCCATAGCTCCAAACCTGTGCCATAATGCCAACATTTAGTGCCCACTTGCACTTCTGGGCGTTTTACGTAAGATGCCAAAGCATTTAGAGAAGCTATTAACGAAGTATGACTCTAATAAAACAGTGAAGGCTTAAGACCATCAGGACAACGTTTACCTACATTTGAAAACGCTTGAGGTATGTTATGATGATGTTAAATGTAGACTTTTTCCATGTACCTTGCATGGTAGAGAAGTTGTATAGTATCACATCCTTCCTCCAAACTCCATCCATAATTGGAGTGGGTTTAAGAAGATCTTCCTTGAAATATTTGTTGATGATAAGACCCCTACCATGTTATTGAATAGATGGGTAATCTTAAGATGGAGAAAAAGGAGCAAGTGAAGGATTTGAATTAGAGGTTCAACCACATCTTGAATTTTTTTTGGAAAACACAAAACCTCATGACTCCATCACAATATATTACTACACTTCTACCTTGCCAACAAGCATTGCGTAGTTTGTAAAGTGAAATATGAAACAAACACTAATGGAAAATTATGAAGAGGCTATCACTGTTGAGAAGGACTTGTGTGCAATCAGATTCAATTCAAATGATGAACCAACAAAAGACTCCAAAGACATGGGTAAGAGGTTTCAGGCCTCTGTGAGCAAGGACAAAGAGAAAGAACCATTTAATCTTGAAAGCTCAACCCTTCTTGTCAACACTTTGTCTAATGAGATGAAAAATCTCAAACATAGGTCAAGCGAGACCATCGTGAGCAGCAAGCCTCCCATATTAAAACTATTTAGAAGGACTTCAACTTCAAGCAGTAGAAGCAACCAACCAACAAAGTCTATGCATAGCTCCAATGTTGTATTGAATATTTAAAAATTGGACACAAATCAATACTATTCATATCATCAATAAAATCATTCAGAGAAAACGTGCCCATAGTGTAATTAGCCCATGAGCATGCTTTGTATGCATCTTGTTGATGTGGTAACGGCTAAGGAGTAAACTGAGCCTATAGAAAAGAAGTAAAAAGTTGTTGCATTCGATGAAATGCTAATTGTTAGGCATGCAGTAAACATGTTCAAATGAATACTCACATCCCAAAAGAGTGATGCTGATAAGCATCCTCTATGTGGTGGTCCAACTCAGAAGAAAACCAACAGGTACAACCTAAGAAGCTAAGGGACAACCACTACATTTGAGTTGCCAAAGTAGAAATTTAAATAAAATGTGTTAAAGAAAATCATCCCACCAATAAAATCATTGCATGACACTCAGCAAGTGTGGGAAAGTAATCTCAACGAGAAGTGATCCCATGGGTAGTAAAGACAAAACCATCACTCTAGAAGCCACAAATAAAGTTACAACCCCAAACACTTCAGCCATGCTTCCCAGTGTGGACTACAACATAGTTGATGACATGAAGAAGATTCATGTGAACCTTCAATGTTTGAGTTAATAAAGATCACGAGCCAGCGGAACATCCTCCTACAGGCACTTGGGAAGACCACCACAGGTAATGCTACCACTTCAGATAAGGGATATGGTAAGTCTTTTGGTTCTCTTGAATCTGTACTTAATTCTTTAATGATGGATGCAAATACTTTCTTCCCACCTTTCTTGTTAACTTTTGAAATATTTAATTTCAATGTACACAATTGCTTGGTTGATCCTTGTGCATCAGTGAATGAAATGCCATTATTTGTTGCCAACAAAAGCAATGCAAAATGGGATAAAATAGATGCACAAATTATTCAGCTGGACATAACTCATGTCCATGCAATTGGTGAACTTAGAGATGTCATCATACATTTATCATATGATAGGCAGGTCCACCAATGTATCAACATAGTGATTGTGGATATTTTGGAAGCATGCAGAGTGTTGTTGAGCGAAGACTAGTCTAGCAAGCTACAAGGGTACTTTTCCATATACTAGTCACATATATGGATTCCATATAAGGGAAAAAATTAATTAGATTTGGGTGGATTCGTAAAGATAAATGAAATACACTCTCACTCCCTTGTACGGACAAAATGAATCGATGGCTTTAGCATAACTACTTTTCAGCAGTTTCTTCCTAGAAACCCAACTGGGGTGATATCTTGTGCAACCATCCCCAAACCCACTAGATACACATTTAGAGCTCCTTCATTGACCAACTAGTGATTATAACCTTTGTACAGTTAGTATTAGTAGTAGAAGTTCTAGTGTAGTTCCCAGTCCCTATACATATGATATGTGGAATTTGCACTTCAATGGTTCCAAAATGCAAGAGGGATCTGGAGCTGGTTTTGTTTTAATAGATCTGTTATAAAGAAAACATTTGATGTTTAGCTGCTTCGAATTTTAGTGCACGAAAAACATTGCAGAATATGAAGCACTCATCTTGGGCTTGCAAAGATCCATTGACCTCAATGTTCCCATCTTGAAAGTGGTAGGTGACTCCAAAATTATGGTGCGACAGGTACACAATACCATACATTGTGTGTCGCCTGATCTTACAAGCTATCAGCAAGAGGTATGGCATTTGATTTCACATTTCCAAGCTTTCAATATTATTTCTATTCCAAGATGTTGAATACTTTACAAAACTAAGAGGGGGGGGATCAATTTAGTATATGCATGGACATTAATTTTCTTTTGATTAATATCATTAATTGATACATAACATGAGCAAATTAACAAATAATAACCAGCATATGAATATGTGATCAACAAGCAATAAGCAAACCAAACCAGATACATGAACACATAATAACAGAGCACATTGACACATGATATACGTGGAAAACCATAAAGGGAGAAAACCGCAGTTTTATTATTGTTGTGATGTAAAGGAAAGCTCCTACTCCTTATTACATCTGATTTTATGTAAGTCCCAACCTACAGGAGGCTGCTACCTCCATTTTCTGCAAGCGCCAACATGCAAGGAAGCTCCAACTCCCATTTGTTTTCTCTAGGCCTCAACCTACAGGAGGCTCCTACCTCACCAACTCCAACTAGTTTTTTTTCAAGCTTCAACTTGAAAGGAGACTATCATCCCCTTATGAAAACACGAAATAACAATGTATTGGTTTACCTAGTCATAAAATTTACATATCTCCATCTTCATTTCTACATCTTCTTCCCTTCAATTCTACTTCACATCAACTTCATAAGTGCAAGGTAACTAATGCATAATAGTTCAATCAGCTCCCCGCATTCATCCAGTCTTTAACATCACTTATGCCTTCAAAAATTACATATTTTATGGAGATAGTTTTTTAGCTGTTCGTATCCCGCATAGGAATATGAAGTGAATAGGCTTGACTCTTTACCTTCCAATCATTCATTTCCAAAATCCTCATATCTGGAATATTAGAACAAAAATTAGTAGCTCATTCAATATTCATTTCAGCTAGATGTAATCATTAAATAAATCAACCTAATTCCAACATCAAATACCAATCTCTTTCTCATTAATGCATCACAACAATCTTTGGCTTTTCCTTGGAGTCTTTCCTGCGCATTACAACAATTAAGCTTAATGAACATTTTTACGTCACAAAGATTATTAATATAGTAACCTTTGCAACATTATCAAAACATTTTAATGTGTCACAACTCTTCCTCCTTCTGCTCCTTTGCCTTCTCTTACTGCTTGCTACTCCTTGTGTTGATGTTCTTTATGCTTGTTGCTTCTTTTTTTGCTGATTTGCAGCTATAACAACATATCTCTACCTATGCTTATTTAGGATTGATCAAAACCATGCATGCTTGTTGTTGCTCCTTTCCTGCTATTTCTCTTGCATTTTCTGCTACTCCTACATCCCTTGCTACTCCTTGTGTTGCTCCTTTGTTTGTTGCACATTTTCTATCAATGAAAATATTGCCAACAACCTCCCCCTTTGGTATTAATGGAAAAACACTGATCCTCCCCCTTTTTTCATGAGAAGTGTCTTCCTTCCTCTAATTACCTCCTCCTTTGACATCAATGGAAAGGGGATTACGAATCTCTTATAATGTTCCAATCCATATTTATCTATTTTTATGGTATTGAAAAAATATCTTCAACTGACTATAAAAGAGTCCTTAGTGCAGCACTCCAGATGACTTATTTGGGCTACTCCATAAACATTGCTCCAAATATTCTTCAAAATTGTTTAACATTGTAGAAACATTATTGCGAGAACACTTGTTAAATATTGCAATAATATTGTTGAGAGAACACTTTGTAAGGAAAGCATGGTTGAATGAGTTCACCCTTGAAATAAATTGACCAACATCATTTAGCCATAAATTATAAGCAAGAAAATTTGTGTCATGTGTTCCAATCTCATGATACTATCATTGTCATCTATCATAATAACGATGATAGTCTATGCTCTTTGCTGCTGAATACATTGTGCTCTCCTTAGAGTGAAAGATATAAAAAAAATGTCACAGATGTGAACTTGAAGCAGTCCACAATCATATCTTTAAAACTTCGTTCAAGACTCAAATTGATTATTAGGTCTTTTCACAAATGAATGTCAAGATGATGCATGGAATGATCCTTCAGAAAGGGTCTATACTTCTGTGAATTATCAACTAGGATGGTGCACCAAAGAGGTTTCGAGTAGGTTCTTCAAAAATACTGCCTCAAAGCAAAAAGAAAGGAAAAATGGACTTTGGAAACTTTCTACACTAATCAATCAACAGTACCAGCCTTTAAATCATCAACAAAAGTGTTGTGCACTAAGTTCTTTAGACATGAAACCATACCTCCTTCTTAGGACCGAAAACAAACCACATGATAGGTTCAAATGCTTATAAAATTCCATATAATAACCATCCCCCTTGAAAATATTATTATGCTTGCATTGGATTGGTATGTTGGAAATACTGCGCTATTTTTCAAATCATATAATGTCAGACTTTAGAGTGGGAGTCATGCTTATAAAAACTATTGCCCGAGATTATTTTTGAAAGTCCTAATTGATTGAAGTGTAATTGACGCCTGATACATGTCTTTTGTTGTTTCTTCAAGTGGGAAAAATTTGCTAAAGTGAGATCATTAAAATAATGAGATATTTGATTCTTTAGATGGAGAACCCCCCTAAAATAATCGATCATCTCCTTAGTACATTTTTTTCGTTACGTGGAAGCTGCTTTTAATTTCTTCTGCACTAATCAAAACGAATGTACCAATGATCCATGTACATGTACTTTCATGCAGGGGTGACATCAGAGAGATACATAATCGTATTTTCAACATACATAAGCGTAAGAGTGATGAGAACCATATAGTGGTCCCACAGACATCATATCATATGGTGGATGTGATGGCAAGCATACGATATGATGAATAACAATGAATGTGATGCCATCAGAAAGATAATGATATCAGTGAGTTACGTTGTGAGTAAGAAGGCGGACTTCACAAAGAGGCTTCGGAAAAAATAAACATTCTCACCTTATCTGTCAGTAGTCTTTCAAATACAATGTTGCACTGCTGTAAAGCATCTAGTGCAGAATTAAATGGTTGAATTGTAGAAAACTTTTATTATCTTCAGAGCTAGATTTCTAGGGCGTGATAATAAACTTAGAAGATGAATACAACTATAATAATATGCAAGAGGAACATATTTAGATCCATGAAGTGCTCTATTCATCTGTTTTGACAGAGCACGCAACATAAAATCTAGTTTCAGCAATAGTTGTGCCACGAATTCGTATTACTGCCAAAGGCCCATCAAGATGCAATGTTTTGCATACAAAAACATATATATATATTATCTCTTAGCATATTATTTAAAAATATAAAAAATTTATATTATATGCCGAAACTAAGTTAAAAAAAAGGTTCTGACAATTTCCAGGTTCAAACCGTTGTGACAAGAGGTTGCCATCCAGTTGACAGCCCATTTTAACGCCTTCCTCCCATTTGATGAAGCATGGCATGAATCTTATTCATGTCTTCCATTTCAATTTATTTAGGAGTTTTCTCCCCCCGTAAACGCCTCCCATCAAATAGAAAAACTATGGAGTTCAAATCAACGGATTACATATCACAACAAGGGAGGCTGCGTAGCAGCTAGTCCCTGCTTTGAGTGGGAAGCGGCGCTGGAGCTTGTTGTTAATGCAGCTTAAAAGCCATCGATCCAATCGTGGTAGGGTTACGGGAAGAGCTGCCTATCCAGCGGGCGCCAGATGGTTGGCCGATTATCCAGTTGTACTTCAACAGGATCGAATATAGGGAGAATAGAATTATTGCGTATCGCCTTACCCTGCCAGTGAGATTGTTGGACACATGGAGGGGCAGTTTGCCTTTTCCCTATTTGACAAATGCACGAAAATGAAAACATGCAGTTATTGCATGCCACCCACTTGTCCTGTACCATTTTCCATTTTAAGCATTTCTACACAGCCCTTTTCTGGTTTGGAATGGACGGAATGGACACTCCCGATCTGATCAGACGACAAAAGTCTTGAAAACAGTTTTAAACGAGAAATCTGTTCGATCGATCAAAGATACTTTGTTATCCAACGCTACGGCGGTAAATAACTCTTCTGCAGCTTTTAATTTTGGTTTGCTGTGAGTGTTTGGACGGAAGCTTCAACAGAAAAATCTTGATATTCTTGCTCTCGTCTGACAACATTTCAATGTTCAATTGAAAACCTTAGACTGAAAGATGGAAAAGCTTTGAAGTCCAGCGCTGTAAATGTTGCAAATATGGCAGCCGTGTTTACGGTGGAAGAGAGGAAATCCAAAGAACAAGAGATCTTCGCAAATTATTAGTGAGCTAGATTTCAAGTTGGCCCGGTACGCTGCACCATGCCGTAATTCAAACGGAGCCTCTGTGGATCATTTTTGAGAGAGATATGGTGATCCAGCTCAAGGAAGAGCTTATCATGAACAGCTACAAGACAATCGATGGCAAAGGCGCCAATGTCCACATCGTCAACGACCCTTGCATTACGGTACAATATGTGAGTCATCCACCACAAACCCTGCTGGAGGGCTTGGCAATGGGATATGATGAAGATGACTCGTATTATCTTCTGTGTGCTCTGCCGTTCGCCTTGCTTTTTCGTGGGAGTTGGACGCTTTTGAGGATTTAATGTCGATTCCCTCTGAGTCCTAGCCCTGTTCTTATTATGACTACTCTGTTTGGCAGCAGCACAACAAAGCCCATGAATACGGCATGTTCCCTGTTTTAAGAGCTTTAGTCCTGGTCGACATTGATACTGATCCCGAATGGATATGAATGAAGTTGAATATGAATGAAGAATAGAGGGCGCAACAGTTTTCATCATCTTATTCTGCAAATTCAGACACTTTGAACATTGTTGTCAATCCAGGCAAACGGAAAATGTTCTCAACATGACTTCATTTCAAATCGAAATGGAGACTTCCAGAGACAGCGTTCACATCTATCCTCAATTTCTATTTGAATGCTCCATCTACTACAAAATTAATTTGTTAATATGCCGATTACAAAATCTATTTTTATTATCAATATAAATGGTTAAACCATAAAACGAAATAACAGAACGAGATCCATACAACCTACATTGATGACAATTGTTCTTTTGAGTTTTGGATGAATTTAGGTTATGTATTTTATTATTATACTTGCCGCCGCACGTATTATGCATTGGTTTTAGATTTACCATGGTCAAATTTATTAAATAAAATGAACAGGTAACGAAGCACGAGTACACAGCGGAGAGTGTCTGGAAGCATTGGAATTGGAGGTCAGAAGGAGACCTAACGTTGAACGAAGCGTTCTTTGTTCTCTTTTTTTTTTTTACAATGCTTATATTATTGACACCCATTGTTTTTAAGTTCTAAATTTATTCTAATACCCTCTGCAATCATTGTCGTCGAGGCCTAGAAGGCTCTAGACCCTCGAAAGTTGTAATCAACGTTAGATTTAATTTATGTGTGGCAAGTCATCTGTATGGTTTGACATCGGGCATGGTGATCTTGATGTGTCCAGTATCTATGACATCGGGTATTTAGGGTTTAGATGGATGGGCAAGGGAGTGCGTTCTGACATGCAAGAAACGCTCTGCATGCTGACTCCAACAACACAATGCAGATGGCCAGTAAGATGGTTGGACACCTGGAGGGGCAGTTTGCCTTTGCGTTATTTGACAGATGCACGAAAATGAAAACATGCAGTTATTGCATGCCACCCACTCGTCCTGTACCTTTTGCCATTTTAAGCATTTCTACACAGCTATTCCCTTCTACTTTTAGTGGTGAATTTTTTCTGTAGATTGTACATTTCCGGAGCTTGGATAAGCCGAAGGAAGTTGATTTTTGTTTGGAACTATAGTGGTTCGAACCTTGGTCTCTATAATTGATGCAGGGAGGGAATTATGTTGATTTATAGTTAAAAGGACAACGATGCCGCGTTGCCGAAGATGCATTGGCATTCAAGTCTGTAGACTGCATTAGACCACCCGTAAATAAAAACAGAAAATTTCAAAATACAACTGCGTGCGTTGATCAGAGAAGCATGGACTTTGGGCAGCATTCTCCCAGAATTACCAAGTATCTAAATTTTGGATATTAGGAAGTACAGAGGTCTGACGATCAGAGCCTGGATTTGGGTTTGCATATTTTGAATTGGGTTTGCAAAATATGGATAACATCAAAGAAGTAGCAGCGCGAGCGCCTTGGAAACTTATATTGTGTGGAGAACATGCAATGGTACATGGATCCACTGCTCTAGCTACTTCTCTGGGCTTCTACACACAAGTCTGGATTCAGACTTCCACAGCTGCAACAGGTTATAATTGTTATCCTTCATGTCTATATGCAATACTATTTTGTTCAATTAGAGTGGCGTTTGAGTTATTTATTTATTTATTATATGAAGGGTATTGCAGTCATAACCCTGGTTTGATATGCAAAAACTGTTGAAAGGAATTTTAATCTAATCTTTTAATTCCTCTTTGTGATTGTTTGCAGCAGACCCAGATGGACATTTGACTATTGATTTGAGAGACGTGAATGTGCATTTTAAATGGCCAATCAAGAGGATAGAGGCTGCTTTTAAGCCATTGGAAGAATTTGTTGTTGATCCTCTCTGTGTCAAATCTTGTTCCTCAGACATTATGCGGTGCATTGCATCCCTTGTGAATGAAGAAGAATTCCCAGAAGCTGTAATTGGCGTTTCCACTGGAGTTTCAACTTTTTTATTTATCTACGTCTCCATTGTTGGGTAAGCTTTGGTGTTGTTATTTGACTTGTGCGTTTTTGTTTTTAGGACTGCTTGTATTGGGTTTTGGCAGATTCTCCGTCGGTAGATTATTGGAATTATCTACAGTCATATTTGAAATTTTAGCCACCGTTGGAACTTTTTTCATGTACAGCTAACATGATCAGTGCCCAGGTTTAAATCGGCGACTGTAATTGTGAGTTCAGACTTACCTCTAGGTTCGGGATTGGGATCCTCTGCTGCCTTTTGCGTGGCAGTATGGAGTGCGGTGCAAATCTTTTTGGTCTGCAGGGATTGAATCTCCTGATCCTAATTTTCTGAACTCTTTGAAATCCCTTTGCATACAGCGAAGACCAGAGGTAAATTCATGCTCTGAAACCGTGCTTATCATCATTTGTTTTCTCCAGTCACAATATTTGTGTTACTTCCAAAGTTTTGTTGAGAGCTGAATTCTGCAAACAGGTGGAGGTCGAAGTGATGATTGTATGAGTTAAGGACAAAGGTCCAACAATACTTCAGCAAGCCAAGAAGCATTCGGTTTCTCTTCTGGTTTTAGGGCAGCCCAAACCAGCCTTACTGTGCAAGTAATGAAACAGAAATTCATGCTGCTAAATGCAAAAAACTCAGTACCATCGTACCATTATTATATTTGTAGTAAGGAAATATAGTATGATTAATACAATATATGATTTACTAATCATGTAATTGCTAATAAATTTGAGATTGTGTGCAGACAGATAAAAGCCGAAGAATGGGAGGTTATCTGATCAGTACCAAGAGATACAAGTCTAGTTTCCTGTCTGTTGCGCTGGAACAGAATGTTTCTCGAGCTCCAAGATCTCATCCCTAAGCATATATTCAGGTTTCTGAATTAACACTGATTTCATATTTGTCTTTTTAAGAATTTAAATACCTCAGTTTTTAAGAGAAATTTATATAGATTTAATATCTGGTTTTTCAGGTTACCGAATCCATACTATCAAATATCTCAAATATTTTCAAATCCATACTATCAAATATCTCAAATATTTTCAAAGCACTGATTTCAAATATATCTCAAATATTTTCAAAGCACTGATTTCATATAAATTCAAATTCAAGCTTAAATGCCTCAGGATTTTGATTTTTTGATTTTTGTATTTAAGATTTTACATATAGCAAGTGAAGGTAGGAGAGGCATCAATGAAAGAGATAGTTAGTTTGTTACCTTGTTTGAGTTTCAGTTTGAAAACAGTTTCAGGAGAAAATTCACAAGCAAGAACCAGTGTCTCCACCCGCAACAGATCAGAGAAAATTCATAAGCAAGAACCAGCGTCTCCACCAGCAGCAGACTGGCAGCAGATCAAGATCGAGGAACAGTTCGATCAAGATCGAGGAACACTTCGAGATGGACCCGTTCCAATCCCAGTCATAGCGGCATTTCTTTCACCCATTGATTCATATCACCAGGGATTCAACACCCTACAGGGGCTTGGGCTAGCTGATTGACACCTATGCCAGAGATCTGTCAATTATCAACATTGACACATATATGGCATAACATGTGTCTAATTGTTAACATAAACACTTACTTTGGCATTCAAAGAAGATACGCCATAACATTTTCTTAACATTAAATGTTCCAAACTAATGCTAATGGAAAGATAGCATTACTTCATGCAAGTGAAGGTTGTTTTAATCACTTTGCACTTGTCCAAACTTTTTCCTAAGTTTTGAGTCTGTATACCTCAAATTGAGGCCAAATAAGACGGAGATTTCGGTCATTGGTTAAAATGTATTGGTTAATGTGTCATATCGAAATACTTTGCATTAAGTTGAACGGTCCTTATTGATAATCGCGTCAAACTAATGCAGGGACTACAAATCGATTACTATAGTCCCTGCCAGCCCTGAAGGGGCAGGGACTAATAAACCATCATTAACTTCCTCAGCTGAGTATTACGCTTGATTTTTCAGAATAAATCATTTCCTTCCTAGCCCTTGACCTTGAGAATAATGCGTTCACCCTAGTTCGTGGGCTTCTTCTCTTCCTCCACGCTCACCGCATCAGCACCCTCGTTTCCGCCATTGTCAACGCTAAACATGGTGAGTTCTTCTGCTACAACAATTTTTGGAAAGGGAAAAAAATTGGAAATTCACTCAGAGTTGCTTAAACCGACAACTGAGATTCTGGTTTGTATGTTCATTTGACCTATAATATATAATGCCACCAATTATAACGGACACCACAGTAACACATTCCCTTGGCCTGCAATTTCAAAGGGTTCCCCTGGCATGCAATTATACTAGATTCCCTTGGTCGATAACGCACTGGCTCTGTAGGTGGAACTCACTATATAATCGTCTTGAATACACTGAATTCGCCAGTATTAACTTGCAATAATTAACGTGTTGGGTGCATAATGCATACATAACATGCGTGTTTATCACGTCTATGGTTTCCAAACAATCCTTTGAGATAAAAAATGGTCTTAGTGAATTGGAATACTCTTCATGATGCCATTGTTAGAGTCTTTATTTGCATCGTTATGTAGAGATGGTTTCAGAATTAATGAAACATGTAGCGTGGATTGCAGTGCAGTGGAAGCGTTCTCGACGTTCTAGAGGCTGGTGAGCATTATTTGCAACATGTTTTTCAGTGTTGAGTCGGAATATATAAGGCTGGCCACAGTACCTATTAACACCAAATAAGTATCAATTGCCTTGACTGTATTCACTCAGTACCAAGCACTGACTAAAATTTCAATCATCAAATGTTACCATTAGATGTATTAAAAAAAAATTGCCATGTATATTGTGAACGTTCGGCATCGGGTGAATTGTAACTAATGAAAACCAATATATTAGAAATGCTACAATTCATAAGCCTCTGTGCCATCATCATATCCTACAATGCAGGCCCATCAATGCCAACTAAATCAAAGTAATATTATAAATATTTACCATATTGTAATAACGTTTCCATGTAAGGAACACTGCCACTGTAATAACGCTACCAAAATATTCGCTCTGTCAACTGGCCCAACATTTGTAAGGCATCTCATTAATTTCCTCTCTATTCATAGCTATATAACACATGAAATTGTGTCTCATCTGTTCATAGCTATATAATGCATGTAATATTAACTCTGGCACTGTGTTTATGACACACTCATTATTTTAATGACATTCCAATCAAGATGACAGCTCCTAAGCTTAGTAGCCCTCAACATGGGCTATTTTGCCGAGT
>APFE030196601.1:3135-54995 GCA_000404065.3 Pinus taeda
AGCTTGGTGAAATAAACAGCTTCCTTTAATTGATCTAAAAGATCATCTATGCGAGGAAGGGGATAACGATTTTTGATTGTTATCTTATTTAGTGCTCGGTAGTCAATGCACATTCTCCACGAGCTGTCTTTCTTTCTCACCAAAAAGATTGGTGACCCACATGGTGATGTGCTAGGCCTGATAAACCCCTTCTCAAGCAACTCCTG
The DNA here is from genome assembly GCA_000404065.3 of Pinus taeda. NCBI lineage: Eukaryota > Viridiplantae > Streptophyta > Pinopsida > Pinales > Pinaceae > Pinus > Pinus taeda. Next base: position 3,342 of record APFE030196601.1, read on the forward strand.
CACCTGCTTCTTGATTTCAGCATTCTCTAAAGCAGACAACTTGTACATTCCAATGTTAGGCAATGGAGCATCTTGCTACAAAATAATATCATGTACTATTTCCTTTTTGGGTGGTAGACCTTTAGGTCCTTGAAACAAGATATCATACTCTGAAACAACCTTTTTCTAAATCAACTTGTTGTTTAGCATTACAGCCCTCAAATACATTGGTTTTATCAGGTTTCTTTTCCTTTACAACCATCAATACGAATTGTTTGCATGAATTTATCATTCTCTTCATCTTCCCTGAGTTTATGAGAGTATAATTATTCGTGAGCTTATGAAGTCTTACAAAGTATTTGATTCCATCTTTAACAAGTAGATACTTGTTCTCAGCTCTATAGAAAATAGCTTTCCTATCATAAAAGTAAGGACTTCCTAAAACAATTCCACATATATCCAAAGGAATTATGTCTAACTCAACCTCATCTACAAATGCTGAACCAAAAGAAAACTTGAGTTTGCACTGTCTAGTCACTTGTAGTTGTGCTTTATCGTTCAACCATCCTATTTGGTATGGTTTCTTATGAGGTGTAGTTGACAATCACAATTTCTTTACAATTGCTCCAGATATTAAATTTTCTTGTGAGCCACTATCAAACAAAGTATCAATCTTTTGATGTTTGGAAATAGCTTGAATATGGAAAAGCTGACGTCTTTTTCTCTCATTTTCTTCATCAATAATAGATTGTGCATAATTACTAGTAGATGCTTTAGAATTCTTGCCTTTTACACCTGTGGCTGAAATGGTTGTTTCATCTCCCGATTTTGACCCCAAATCTTTCTGAATAGCTGCAGTAGTCTTCTTCTTCTTGCCCTTGAATTTCTTAGGTCTCAGCTCTGGATTCAGAATCCAACAATGCTCATCATCATGTCCATCCTTTTTACAGTGAGTGCATGAAGCCTTCCTTTTCTGTGCAGTGTTAACCTTCCTTCCTTTCCACTTCTGCTTTCTTTTCTCCTTACTCTTGCTTGCAGTGGGTTGGGATGGTCCCCCAACTTCTGGATTTCCATTCTTTCCTCTAGCTTCTAGATGAGTAGCTTGTACAGATACCTCATCTATACTAGTGGGATTGAACATGAGGATGGTATGCCTAATGTAGCTATGTAGACCACCAATGTACTTCAACAGAGTCTCTGGTGAGTCTAATGAGATTCCTAGAATCAATGCTCTCTTTTGAAATTCTTGAGTGTACCCTTGCACACTTTTCCCTTTCAACTTCTGAAGAGTTTGTCAACTCATCATGGCTTGTTGCATGTAGGCCAATGGATAGAACTGCTTTTTGATTGCAGAAACAAATTCGCTCCAGACAAAGATGGTCTTACCATGTCTTTTCAGGTTAGCTTGGGTTCTGCCTTCCCACCAAACCAAGGCAACGCCTCTCAGGCGTAGGCTTGCCAGCTTAATCTTGCTCTTGTTTGAGTCGATGTTCTGTACTTTGCAATAAACATCAATTTGTCTAATCCAATTTTCCAACTTTTCTACATTTAGCTATCCATCATATATAGGCAAAACAAATTTAACATCTAACTTGATCAAAGATGCTTTTTTGTTATGTACAGGGCTATTAGGAGGTGTGAGAAAGCTTTCCTCTTTCCCTTTTCCTTTTCAGTGGTCATGGAAATGTGATTCATCTTCTCCTTTGTCTTATTTAGAGCCTGATGAATCTTCATCCTTATGTTTTCTAAAGTCCTTATACATTTCTTCTACCATGGACTTTATGGATAGGAAACTTTCTATGAATTGAGAGTCTGGATTCATATGACCTTCGTCTGACATCATCTTCCGAGGATAGACTCTCCCAATCTTAGGATTAGTTTCGTCCAACCCTCCTTCTCCTAATTTGACCTTTGATCTAGTGAGCAGTCATAGCTAAACCAACACAAGCTTGTCTAACCTTACAGACTAAAGCTCTGATACCACTTGATCTGAAAATCACCCTATGAGTGATCTCAGTTAAAGATTTATTAAATGAAGGTATTACAGACTCATGTCTTGGTGGGTGTCTATGTTATTTTAGGCAACAGATCGATTAGATTGCAAAACACACAGACACTTGAAATGGAAAATAGCAAAGAAACACAGTAAGCAAATACAAGAACACAACAAATTAATAAGGAGTTCACCCTATCCTCTAGGGCTACGTGTCCGATCCAACTTTCAGTGGTGGCCTTCTTTTATTGTGTCTTAAGCAGAGAATTACAATGAAGGAGCTCAATATGAGTCTCCTGAAACAGAATTGCTTGGCAGGGTGGTTCTTGGATTCCCCAAGCCACTAGAGTGCACAGACTCTTTTCCTTACCAACTCCTGACCTTTCTGGTCTTTAATGGAAGGAGCCCAATGTGGTGCTCAGTCCTGACAGATCCTCTCAGGGATGGCTTGAACCTCTCAAGCTCTCTGGTACTCGACGTTGCCTTTGGTCAGCTCGGCCCTCTGTCTTTATGCTTTTGCTTCACTGTCTTTTCTCGTTTTCTCTGTCTTCTTCCTTTTCTTCTCTCCTCTGTCTTCAGTGTCTTCCACTTTGTCTGTTCATGGCTTTAAAGCCATTCGATCTCATAGTTGTTCAATTACCCTTCCACCTCCATCAGATCACTTACTGCAGCTTCACTTGGAGTTCCCTGTCTCGGCATCATCATTAGGCTCACAGGGAGTGGCCACTTGTCCTCCTACAAACTGCACCAGCTTTTTCCTCATCGGTTGGATTCTTTGGTTACGTTGTGGAATGAGTCATCTGCCACCTCGGCGGTCAAATCAGACATCAAACTTCTCCCTATTGTGGCTTAATCCCCTGTCAATTCCGGCTTTCCCATCGGGCGCGATCTCAACCGTTAGATCTGGAAGCCCCCGATCCAACACCATTCGCTCATTTTGTGAGGTTGACTTGCTCGACCATTAGCGCGTGATGAGCGATGGTTTTATCTCTCCTCCGCTTTCCACGCATTAGGCACTGAGTGGAATCGCTAGGTTTCAGCCAAATCCACGTACCGCCCAAGGGTGCCCCTGATAAATATCGCTAGTTTTTGGAGCGCGGGTCCTGCCTTTAGCCTTTGGCGCTTTTTCCCCATGATTCTCTCATCTTCCATGCGACCGAGCGCTTGGGGCCTCTCCTTCTCAAGGGGTTTTACCCAGCGATGTGCTAATCGCGCATCAAAAACTGCCTCCTTTTCCCGATTCGAGCTTCCCTGGTGCTAGTTTCGCCTCCTGTGCAGTCTCCATGGGCCTTGGTCAGTGCGATTTGACCGAGATCCTCGTCGTTCCATGCTGGCTGCTAACTGCCACTGTTTAGAGGTTTTTCAGATCGCTCTGTGCTCTTAGAATTCGAAGTTTGTCCCGATTTGATACATTCATGATACCTTAATTATTCTTCGTAGATCCAATTCAGATCATATGGGCTCCTACAGAACATAAACCCTCTTTGTTTTGCTCTCTCTCTATCCACATTCAGCTACTTTTCTATACTACTAAATAAAATTCACTCAAATGGGATGGGGCTTCCCTTTTCCTCCTAGTGGCCCAATTATAACACAACCAAATAACCAACTAGGGTTTAAGCTTGAATTCTTCAACTCTCAACTAGAGTTACAATTTTCACCCTTCTAAGGCCTTCTTCATTGTATCCATATGGTTAGCCCCTTTCCATCATTAATAAGGGCTGATATGGTATCCTCTCAAATTATCATAGTCAATCATGCTAATTCAACTTTCGAGAGGCATAAATTTCTCATGCGACCATAGATTGAGATGACTTCTGCATCTTTGTAAAGGTATTGTTGTACATATTAAGGCCTTAAAATTGCTTTTTATTATTATTTTTTCTCCAGTTTTTCAAACTAGGACCACTGCTAAAATTCACCTTACAAGTTGATTCCTCCAAATTTTCCTCTCTAAACGCATTGATATGGATAAAAAATAATATAATAATCTAATCCATATTTGATACCTAGGCACACCAATGCTTTTGATGGGGGAAAGTCTCACTTCAATAAGGAGGATATAAGGAGTATTTCCTTTAATCTTGAGATGGTAGGTTATAACCTACTTCTAGATCTGTTTTATCTTGCCCCATGATTCTCTGTAGATACTACAACCGAAAATATCATAATCATATAAAATAACAAGAGTTACAAGAGTCTCAACGAGGGTTTTCCTATTTAATCCCATATCGAAAGATTCACCCACTTATAATTGTTTTCATGACCATAATAAGATTTTCATCCTCCATTTATCCTTTTCTCAATTCTATAATTCTAATTGAGGTTGTTATAATTGTTTTCATGACCATAATAAGATTTTCATCCTCCATTTATCCTTTTCTCAATTCTATAATTCTAATTGAGGTTGTTATCTGTAAAAAAAAATAAAAATTCTTCCACTAATAAATATTATATTAATAATCAGAACCTTATTAAGGCAAAAATGATGAGAAATTCATAACTTCTTGCCAAAAAAATTAAGGCTTTCCAATCATAATATAGTTAACAACAATTTTTTTATTTTTTATTTTTATAAAACATTAATGTAAACACTCACGCTTAATTCTTCCATATTTATTTACAAATAAATGATAATAAAACTTAAAATTAATATTATATTTTTTAAATATTAAATGTTATGAATAAATAGTAAAATATTTTTTATTAATAATAATATAATAATTTAAATATTATTATATTATTAATTCCCATCTTATATCTTTACATACATTCATAAATAATTAATAGATTATGTTAATTACCTAATAATAAATTTAAATATTATTTAACAATATAAATTAAACTTAAATTATATATGTATTTTATTTTACAAAACTTCGAAGTAAGTTATTAAACTTAAATTTATATATGTATTTTTATTTTTACAAAAACTTCGAAGTAAGTTATTAGGAAAATAATAGAAATGTAAAAAAAGGGAATCAGGGTATAAATTTGATGGGTAATTTTATTGGTCAATGTGTTTCATTTTAAAATTTGCATTTATATGATATTTGATTTTTATGTTTACTCATCATTTAAATAACAGTTTTTTCATTATTTTTTTTCTAAATTATGAGTATAATATTTTTTAGAGTAAGCTATGAGACATAGGAAAGATTCGTTGTATAATTCATGTCAACCTCTAGTATGAGATTAAAGAAACTAATTATTTTGATTAATTAAATAAAACAATAAATTATAATTTAGCTTGATTATTGAATAACCATCAAGTTATTACAATGATTTTAAACCATATTTTTAGTTTTAGATAATCATTAAATTTTTATGAATAAACTTGACTTTAGAAATTAATAAATTCAAATTAAAACTAAATTACTATGAATATGAATAAAAGTGACTTTCTAAATAAATAAATTTATTAATAAATTCAAATTAACTCACAAGTACAATTTATAGTGCTTAGGTTTGGACCTATCCTATCCTTTGACTACAATTTTCCCATTGGACAACTTGCATAATAAAATAAAATTCATTGATATCAATTGAAAGAAAAAATTATCTTACAAAAACTCTAACTTAGTTGAAAAGATTAAAACTTACATATTTTGCATAAAGTAGGTGTGTTGTGCTTCATTAGATTGGTATATAGAATTGGATTACATTACTCTGACATTTCATAAAGGATTTCCTCAAAGGCTTCATAACAGCAAATACCATGAGAAAAATTATGCGTTACCACTTTGAGGCTTGGCTAAAAAGCCTCTTAGCCCAATAATTAGCTAAATAAAAAAATCAAATTCCCCATTATTATTATAAAAAAATATATAGAAAATATAAAACTTTTAGCAATTTGAAAAAAAATCAATAAATATATATAATATATATTAATTAATTATTTAAATTAAATTTTGTCCATGATGTGAAAAATTTAAAAATGATGGTTTAAAAAGTTAAATACGAATAAACACTAGCCGAATCATTCTTTTATATTTCTCTTTTAAATACTAGTCGAGCAAGCAGGATTATTTCTCATTTGAAATATAAGAATAGGATAACCAGTATGGAATAATGATACAGCGCGCAATTCATTCGAATCAACTAGAGTTAACTTAACTATATGTAAAAGATAGTGTACGAAAAGCTAAAGTGAAACTGTAAGCAGAATTGTATGTGCGTTGGTGCCTAATCATCCGAATAATAATTTAAATACAAGAAATTAACAACAGAAAGTGAGTTGTCAGTTTACAATTGGAAATAGTTAAAGTCGTCGGAGAATTTATATTTCTGATATTGAAATCATATCGGTAATATTTTACATGTGGACTACTTGGTGCCGAAGCATTTCCAAGGGCCAACAGCAGCTCAACTATAATTACAAAAACCGTCCGAGGATCCTATCTCTGCAATTTTTTTAAGAACACAAAACCCTCTATGTAGTGGATTTAATGGGTTCAGCGGATCAAAGAGAGTAGGTTAAATTGTCCAACAATTTCACCCGAATTCTAATGAGAGCATTAAACAATTGCTTGACTTTACTGTCCAGTGCAGCAATCCCTTCATCAAAATCTGCCACGCATTTCTTCAGTGCGTCCACTAACTCTTTCACCTCTCCATGATCCTTTATCACCTTCTGCTGCTTCCCAGGCAATAGAATATCATACAACTTCCTCACCAAAACATCTGCATTTTCTAATTCATGCAATGCACAACGACAGGTTTTACACCTGCTGTTGTGATTCCTCACCCTTCCGAACAAACTGCTGAAGCGGGAACAGCGCCTCGCTAACACTCGGGTATTACCTCGTCCATGAAGAGATGGCCTCGGCAACTCGACTGAGAGGGCCTTGGCTACAGTTTTAAGCACAGAGGCAGTGCACTCGTTGAGATTACGCATATCCTCTGATAAATCATCCTCCGATCTGTTGATTCCTGAATAACTCGAGGAGGCTATAACCTCCTCAATATAAACCATTGCTCTCGATCTGGAAGTAGAAGGATTGCATTTGGCATTAACATTGGCGAGGGCACCTCTGCAGCCGGCCAACATATTGGTTGCTTTTACAAGCGAGGCCTGACTCATCTTGTTGATGTCCATCCCTGCTTGATCCACAGAGTGAGCAAGCGCTTTGAAGCAACATCTGGTATTGTTTAACGTCCGCAATATTATCGCTAATGGCATTGCACATATCAAGAAGCATCACTGTGTCTTCCAGTGCGTCGTTAATCCACTTGGAGTTAGAATTAGCGAGAGAGTGAATGTTGGCATATGCGGAGAGAATGACATCCAGAGAGGCAGTGAAACCTTGCGCGGAATGATTGCTTAAACGATCAGCAGACTCGAGGGCTCCCACGGAGTTCTGATGTTGATCTGGAATATTAAGAAAGGGGTGGACTCTCTTTGCATCCCTCTTGGGCAGTGCCCTTACAAGAGTGAATGGAGCCATCCCTGTATTTCTAGTCTGTTGGCTGCGAGTGAAACCCCCTGAAATCGTTGGAGATGAGAAGAGAAAGGAATGATGGATTATAAAGCGCAATGGATTAATGAATACATGCGAAGCCTTCTCAAAACGCACATGGGTTGAATACACACAATTATTGTGATTCCTTTTTCTTTAATATATGGAGTCTCCTCTCCTCTCCTCTGGAGACACCGAGAGGCACGTGATTAATTAAAAAGAATAAAGTATGGATGGTAGGGGAATCTCTAAGCAATTATATGCTGGCTTCTCAAAACGCACATGGGTTGCATACACACAATTATGGTGATTCCATTTTTTTAAATATATGGAGTCTCCGCTCCTTTGGAGACACGGGGAGACAGTGATTAATTAAAAAGAATTATGGGATGGTAGGGGAATCTCCAAGCAATTATATGCTGACTGTGCCCTCCAACTCCAACACAATCAGAACTGAATGTGGTGATGTTTCCTCCGCAGATTACTAGCAAAGCCCATAACTCTAAAAAATCTGTATAAGAAATTTGATCTTTTTCTATCGAAATGTTATCAAATATTGTTTATAATAGAAAATATTAAAAGTATTTTAAAATAATTTTAATTCAGCAAAATAACATGTGCATTTAATATGGGCATGCTATTGGGTTGTATGGGACAAAAATTGAAGAAAACAAAATGTGGGGTACAAGAAAAAAACTGAAAAGAACAAAATGTGGAGCAAAGGACTTCTTTTCTCAATTTTAGGAACCATTTAGATAAGATTACATTGGAAACAACAATAATAAATGATGGGAGTGAAACTCTACTTAAATTGGACTAAGTGAAACTGAACTAAGACACTTGGAGGGCTGGTTTTGACACTTAATGGGTGGTTGGAATTAGATTCTCCAACACTCCCCCTTAATTTGAACTTCATAAAAATGTAATTAAGATGTATGCTAATCTATGTCTTAGCTAGGCTTACAATTTAAAAAAATTGAATTCGCTTAAATTTTATTTTCTTCTTCTCTTTTTCCAGAGTCTGTAGCCTCTAAATTGTTTCAACTTTTTCTCTTTGTTGTATCCTTCAAACCTCAGTTTCTTCATTTGCTGGTGCATGTCTTCCATTCTTCTAGGTTGTCTAAGCATACCCTGGACTTCTTCAAAAAACGACTTGAATGTGGGTTGTTGCCACATATTATCTTCTGTAGTGCACTTTTCATCATCAATTTGCTGTAACATAAGACCATAATATAATTTCTTCTCTTCATAAGACCATAATATAATTTCTTCTCTTCACGACTTCCATACCTGATTTTTTTTTTTTTTTTTCCTTCATCTTTCATGTTGTCTTCAACATTCATTTTTGCAACTTCTATGCAGACCTCATCTCGTGTTGCAAGCCATGATTCAAGGAAATTTAACTCTTCTTCATAATCATTATGTTTACCTGCATACTGAAAATCAACATTAGAATTAAAAATATTTGTAGAACCACATTGGCTCTATTCCTTCTACTTTGTAATGAGAGCTTCCTTATGTTGCACTTCCATCTCTGCTTCTACATTTGTCTATGTTTTCTCTTTGTGGGCTTCCTCCTTTGCCTCTTCCTCTCTTTCTGTCTCTATCTCTTTGACATCTTTACTAACTTGTGATGTTGCAAGCAAGTTGTCTTCCATTGACTTAAGTGGGATTTTCTCACTGAATAGCATCGTGTATGTATAATGTTTTTGTTGCATCGCTCGCACCCATTAATCATTAGCCAACAAATTTTCATCAAATTTTACATCAACAATATTAATTGTTGGATTCATCATAGCATAGATTGCTCTAATCACAGCTTCATTGTCCCCAACAAACTCTATTGTTGGATTCACCAAACTTTCATCAGCAAGCTCTGTTGCTGGATTCAACAAATTTTCATTGGCAAGCTCTGTTGCTGGAATCATCAAATTTTCATCAGCAAAATTTGTTGCTAGATTTATCAAATTTTCATCCACTTGTGGTTGTGCACAATGGGGTTCATGAGCATCTACGTGCTCCTTATCTGCGACTTCTGCAACTTCTTCACAGACATCAGCCACTTGTCGCTGATCACAGTGGGATTCAACAAACTTTTCATCTCACTGTAGATCTGATGCTATAGATCCAATTTCATCTTCAATGCTCCCCCTTACACCAAAACTCCTTTCAAGGGTATCTCAGGCCTCCTTGGTTGTCTTAGCATATGAAATCAAGGGAATAATGTTGTCATCGATAGATTCTTTTATGCATGCCAATGCAAAGACATCCTTTTGCCTCTTCACTTCTAGATCTAAAAATATCTCAAACATCTCCTGTTGTCATTTTGACCTTGTTAGCCTCTTGGCTTTTCCCATTTGTTGAGCTTTGACATAATGTGACTCACCAAACAAATCGACCTACAGACATAGTGATTTCCTGCAATAAAAATGCCTCTATGGTGGCTTCTCTATTGCTCAACTTCAAAAACAAGTCTACAAATTCTCTAAAAAAACCTTGCTTCTAAAAATTCTTTACTAAGGCTTTCACAAAAATATCACAATGCTTAGAGTTGACAAGAACAATGCCTTTTTTATCTTTTTTTCAGCGAAAAAATGAAAGACCTTTTTTTTACAACAAAGTTAAATTGAATACCACCTCGTAACAAATTCAAGTTTTTATTAAGAAAAAACTTATAAAAAATATAGCAAAGCCACATTTTCTTCTTAATCCTCCTTTTTAAAACATAACAAAACAACCTCCCTTTTTGAAAGAATTTAAATCACACGCTTCCAAAAACTTCAAACTTATTTTGAAATGACTCATGAGTACCTTTCTTAAAACTCGTGAAGTTCTGACTTTTCAATCAAATAACCTCGAACCTTTTGTCTTGTACCTTTGCCGTAAATTACTATAACACATTGTGCCTCATTAGGATGGAGCATGAGGTCAGAAAGCGTGTAAGTAATGTCGATTAACACGACTCTTAAACCTTCTCTGTTGTGTTATAACGCATAACGCTTTTTCTGAATTTCTGGGCTGCGTTAATAACGTAGTGGATTAATTTCTCTGATGCGTTACCGTATAAATCTTTGCCTCCTTCTTCAAATTTGGCTATTTCTCTGTTGCTTCTTGGCCGGACGCTTCTTCAGAACTGGCTATTTCTCTGCTGCTTCTTGGCTGGAGGCTTTTTCAAATTTCTTCAAACTTTTGCTGCTCTCTCAAAGAGTCTTATGAAGGCTCGCCTCTTTTCTCAATGCTGTCATTTCGCTCACGTTGTTGCCCTCTTAGGGAGTCTTATGCAAACTAGTGTATCTTCTCTTCGATTGCTCTCAAGGAGTCTCACGCAGGATAAGCTCTGATACCATGACAAAAATTGAAGATAAGAAAATGTGGAGCAGAAGACTTCTCTTTTCAATATTACGAATCAATTAAATAAGATTACATTGGAAACATCACTAATAAATGACTGGAGTGAAATTCGACTTAAACTGAACTAAGTGACACTGAACTAGGACACTTGGAATTAGATTCTTCGACAATACCCTAACACATCCATGGTAGTGTCAAGCAAACTTTATCCTCATATTTGCGTTTTATTACAAAGTACAGTGAGAAATTAAGAGCATAGGTTGTGTTGTCATGGGCTTCATTAACCTGAAGTACAATGAGATTGTGTATATTGAGTAATATAGATTTTTTAATCGAAAAGATAAAAGCTATTGTCCCCAAACAAGAAAGATTTATTAAAAATGTTTTTTTTCTCATTGGAGCAGGCATGATACATGACCTAAAACAACATAACACACATAGATTCAAAAATCGTTTAAATTGGTTGACTAAAATTAGAACATCATTATTTATACTCCCGAGTCCCTACTAGTACAAAAAATTTAGCATACACAAAGGCCTTTTGTGGAGAAACCTTTTGATAGTTTTCTACTAATTTATTTATTTTCATTATGTTAAAAAACATGCATCAACTTTAAATATCTCACTATAAAAAGGAATTTTGCAGAAAAATATGTTTATAAGGGAGGGACGCCATTACTTATGCGCTTTCTCATCTACACTGGCAATTGATGTGGACTTAACATTTTTACTGTACGACACATGTCGACTATGCGTTGCCATTTATCGTGGTTGGTGGGAGTTATAAAGTTTGACCTTACGTGAGGGTCTAGGGTTTATTCCGACTTGTTTTCTTCGATGTCTTTACCACCCTATTATATCTAGTACGAGTCCAGTGTGTGGGCATTTTTCTCTGCCAACAATGGCTTTGTTCGCATGGTCCGCCATTGTAGTGCTACTCACCCAACATTGTTGTTTGCAAAGGTTGGTTTGGGGTTTATGGTTGCACCTATGTGTATTCGTTCTGCTTCATGGGTGTTAACTAACGACTTTGTGGTTGTTCCTTCGACGCTTTTCCTTGTTTGCAAAAGGAGCCAGTGGGAGATTTGAGCAAGTTCGGTCGTCAACTGTTAAATTTCTTGGTTTTTTTGCAAATATGGTTGTAGTTTTTGTGGTTTTATCACAAATGCTAGTTTTTCTCTATTTTTGTTGCTTGTAATTTGTATGGTTGACGTTGAAGAGGTCTGGCGAGGTTTGGGGCGACATTTGGACACGGTGATGGCTTCTGTGGTCCTCGGGTAGGATTCTAAATCCTGCTAACTACTATGTGTTTTTTAACACTTGAATTTGTTGTTGGGAATTTAGCTCTAATTGTGGTTTTGTGTTTTTCAACACTTAAATTTATTGTTTGTATTGAATTAACTGTTTGTTGTTTGTCTTGCTTTGTAATGGTTATTGTGACTTGGGTTTTGTTGCAGGGTTTATGGTAGGGTTGGATAGCCCCGTAATCTTGCTCTATGTCTTTTCTACAATGGTTATTGTGGCTTGGGTTTGGGTTTTGTTGCAGGTTTTATGGTTCGAAAACTTAATAATTTTGTCTTGTCTTTCTCTACAATGGTTATTGTGACTTGGATTTGGTTTTTGTTGTAGGGTTTATGGTTTAGCAACCCAATAATTTTGTTGTGTCTTGCTCTGCAGTGGTTATTGTGACTTGTGTTTGGATTTCGTTTAAGGATTTATGCTTTAGGAACCCGTTAATTTTGTTGTGTCTTGCTCTACAGTGGTTATTGTGACTTGGGTTTGGGTTTTTTTGCAGGGTTTATGGTTCGACAGCCCAGTAATTTTTCTATGTCTTTCTTTGCAATCGTTATTGTGACTTGGGTTTGGGTTTTGTTTCCATTAGAGGAATTTTGAGGTCTAAAATGGGTCTCCTAAGAAAAATGTACAATCAAAATAAAATTTATAAGAACCAATAGGATTCAAGTTGATGATGTCGACCATGGGGGATGATTAACCATTTTTGGAGTAAAAAAGTAAAAAGATGAAAAAATAATAAAATAATAAAACTACTTTTTCAACTCGCATTTTGAACTTATATCCCTAATATTTTACTCAAATTTCGGGTGGGAGTACTCATTGAATACAAAATTTAATTCCTAATCCAAGGAGTACCTATGTTGCAAACTTTTGATGGACCCTACTACACGAAAAATGAGAAATACATGAGAAAACATGATTGCAATAACGTTTTTCATGTATTTCTCATTTTTCATGTAGTAAGATCTATCAAAAGTATGCAACATGGGTACTCCTTGGATGAGGAATCAAATTTGCATCCAATGAGTATTTCCGCTCAAAATTTGAGTAAACCCATAGGGAGATAAGTTGAAAATATGAGTTGAAAAAATAGTTTTTCTTTTTTCCCTCTAAAATTTTATGATGTAATCTAATATTATTTTATTATTTCCACTATTATATTATAATTTCCTTAGGAGGCCCATTTTAAACCTCAAAATTCCCCTAATGAGGGTTTATGGTTCGACAACCCTGTAATTTTGTTGTGTCTTGCTCTGTAGTGGTTATTGTGACTTGGGTTTGGGTTTTTTTGCAAGGTTTATGGTTCAACGACTTGGTCATTTTTTTGTGTCTTACTATGTAGTGGTTACTCTGACTTGGGTTTGGGTTTTGTTGCAGGTTTCATGGTTTGGTAGCTTGATAATTTTTTTGTGTCTTGCTCTACAGTGGTTATTGTGACTTGGGTTTGGGTTTTGTTGTAGGGTTTATGGTTTGACAGGCTGGTAATTTGGATGTGTCTTGCTCTGCAATGGTTATTGTGACTTGGTTTTGGGTTTTGTTGCAGGGTTTATGGTTCGACACCCTAGTAATTTTGTTGTGTTTTGCTCTGTAGTAGTTATTGTGACTTGGGTTTGGGTTTTGTTACAGGTTTTATGGTTCGACAGCCCAATAATTTTGTTGTGTCTTGCTCTGCAGTGGTTATTATGTCTTTGGTTTGGGTTTTTTTGCAGGGTTTATGGTTCGACAACCTGATAATTTTGTTGTGTCTTTCTTTGCAGTGTTTATTGTGACTAGGGTTTGGGTTTTGTTGTAGGGTTTATGGTTCGGTAGCCTGGTAATTTTGTTGTGTCTTGCTCTGCAGTGGTTAAGTGTGTCACTATGGGGAATGATCATGTGCGAAAGACTTGCATGCTTATTTCTTATACAAGAAACACATTTTCAATGATAAGTGCATTCATATATGAATATTCTCTCTATTTTAATTGAATCGAAATTGGGGCTTGTCTTTGTAGAGAAATGGTTACCATTCAAGTTTATAATGTTTGCTCCTTTCTTTTATGCATGGCGTTGTGGTAGTACTACAATTTTTATGGGAAACAGACTATCATGTATTAATGCCAGGAAGTATATTGATATACCTTCTACTCTTAGTTAGAATGCATTTTATGCATTCCACCATTTCGATATTTTTGATACTATGTGGATGTTTGTAACTTCTTGTGTTGCCTTTTCTTAGGGTAATCATGTTAATTTTATTGATATTATGAGTTTGTTTTATTTAAAAGCTAATAAATTTTTGCATATCTATGTTGTTTTATGCAAAGTCATAAATCATGAAATTTGTCCTTATGGACTAGTTTGTAGTGGATTTTCGTCAATGTTTGAGAAATGGGCATGTTATTGATGAATGCCTTATATGGTTGAAGAAGATTAAAAGCATCATTTCCAAATATTTGAGGCTAGAGAATTTGCTATTAGCTAGATATCTTTAATTTATTTTTTCTAGCCATCATTTGATTGATTTGGATATAAGCAATTTTGTGACTTATAAATAGTTACAAGCACAAGATGGCTATAATTTTGTTTGAAAAGTTGGGGTGGCCATTGAGTAGATTGTAGAAATGAGAAACTCAATTTAGTATAATTTAGTTTGGTTTTCATCCTTAGCTTGACATTAGAAGCAATGAGAATATTTCCCAAGGAAACTGTTGATATCTACTTCAAAAATATGATGACTTGATTTTCTATCTTAAATTTTCAAGTGTAAATCACCATAAGAAAAAAATATTTTTGCAACTATAGATCCTAGATGTGATTTTCTAGATTGACATGTATTTGTTTTTCCTCGAAATGAGCTATTTCTAATTGTTGCTAATATCTCTATAACACATTTTTAAATATTAATTTGAAAACTATTTTGCTTTCTAATTCGTAATCGGTCTTGGTGCTGCTTTAAAACTTTTGATTGTCTATTCTATGTTATTAGCTGAGTTATGTAGTGTTTATGAATGAAGTGGTAATAATCCATTTCCTTTATATCGTGTTTGTTTTTTTATTCATTTCATCTTATCTAGAGCAGGATTTATGGTGTTATAGTTTGTTGTCTTTTATGTAAGGTTCGTTTTGATGACACTCAGAGTGGATGACAATGCATTCAGAATGGGTTTTGATTTGGGATTTAAGGGGTTATTGCGGTTTGATTTAGAGTGAATTTTTGCATTGGTTTTCCAGCGTAGAACGTGTCAAGACTAACACTTTCTTGGGTTTGATTTGGGATGGGAAATGTTCATTTAATTATTCTTTTGGCTTGTTGATGCATTATTTGGCTTGTTAATGCTTCACTATGCATGCACTTTTTTGTCTTCTAAGATAACTTACAGTAAATGAGGTTTCATATGAGGTGTGAGGTTAGGTATGTTTATTGTTCACTTTTTTATGGAATTCTCATATTAAAACAAGTTCACTAAAAGATTTCATTATTCAATCGTGTGTCATTTAATTAACAACTCAATTATAAATGTGTTGTTAATCAATTGGTGTGTACAAGCATAATCAAAGATATTATTTGCATTCTCATGTCATTGTGTCAGAATTATCCATTAATCAATTTTGGTTACAATCCCACATACAGTATGAAATAAATCAACCTAGGTTGTAAGTCAAAATCTTCATGTGACAAGAAAAAGAGACATTCCATCCAAAATCCACATCATAATGTGGTTATAACTAAAAACATATGACACCCCTATTCTTTATGTTCTTGAGAATCTTCAGTGCCAAAACTCCTTGAGTTGCCTGCATGAGCCAAGTAGGTTGCCCCACCTAAAAAGGGTTGCTTAGGATGTGGTTGATTGTTGCCATATGATTGATCCTAATTTTCCCCTTCCAACCATGGAGGAATCAAGTACCCATACCTCACACTTGCACTACTAACCCCTGCATTAAGTGGAGGTGTGTGATGAGCATACATAGAATTGACACTTCCTGTTACGCAACATTTTGTCACTGTCCCTGTACTCCCCGTTCCTTGATACTGGAGGACCTCTACAGTGAACCCTACATGCTTTCCCTTCATAAAGAAACTCCCATTGTATCCCTCTTCATGAGTAGAACAATTCACTTTTGCACCATTTCCCCAAAATCTTATGTTTTTCCCATTTTACAAGACCGGCACTAATAGGCCTTGTCCTCCTCGCACCGATATGCAGGGATTAACACTATCCCTAGCACCGATCAGAGTGACTGAGCTTTGTTCCAGTTGCACTAGTCCTCTTATGGAAAGTCTTTTAAATAAAGAGATGAAGCTTCCAGCGCTAGAAGCTTCGTAACGGAACTCTGGTAAATGGTTTGGCCGGATGGGGTAGAGGATGTCAGTTAGGGCTCCTCTCCCATATAACAATGGAATTACTTCAAGAGATAGACCTTCCCCCATGAGAAGAGGATCCATATCACATCCATTCATGCTATATAAACCTCCCTTTTTCCCAAACACAAGCTAGTGTTAATGTTGGTGTCTTAGTGCTAATTAAGTTTGGAGTAAACAACAAGCTATTCATAGTTGTAGCTCTCTAGTTGTGTGAGGGAGAAGTGTGAATTTGGTTTAGTGTGAAGCCTAAAGGGAAGATCCTTAAAACTATTATTGTTGAGGCCATCATGGAATGCTAGCAAAAGAGTGTGGTAACCTGGTTTTATCGGAGGAGAACGACAACGCCAAGAAAATGGTTGTAATCTCTTCTTGATTCAATATATATGCAACTATTGATTAATTTCTTACATGATGTGTCATCTCACTTGTTCATGGCTTAATGTTTCTTGAATTGTTAAGTAGGTTGAATTACAATTTTTCTATTATCACGGTTGTTGTTTGTTGTTGTTTACTTGTTTAAGGTGTTTGAAGAAGGAAACGAGAGATAGCTGGAGCAAGCAAGAAAAAACATCATTGAATGGGATAAGCATACTAAGAGGTAGGCCCTCTTAATTGGTTCTAACCTAAGGAAATATTCCATATAATGTACCAGTTATGGCTAGACCGATTATCGGGCTAGAGGAATTGTTTGTGTTCGCACTCATAATTTTACTTCACTACAAATTGGTGACCAAACTGGGGAACCAATCCTTCTGTTTGTCTTGTTTGAGATTTCATGATTTTGTGTGAACTTTTCTAGTTCCACTTTTTCCCTTTGGTTATGTTTCTTTTCCTTTGCTTACTGGTCTGAGTTTGAAATTCATAGTAGCAGATCTTGTCCCAGCTTTAATTTTTTTTTCTTGTCTCCCTAGCTCAGCGCACTTAATTCGCTGACAGTCGCACCGATCAGTGTGATATGCTGATAAACAGTCATACCAACCTCCCTCTACCACTTGTTGTCAATGAGGCAGTCGCATTAATGCCTGTAAGTGAATATTAGGGTTTGTCCCCAACCTTGGCCAGTGTGTTTTCTCTCATGATTTCGATCCCGTAAGCCTTTTATACAATTTTCTCCCTGACTAGAAAGCTATTTTTCATTTGGTTTTGTTTTCTTGTTGGTTTGTCATCTTTCTGCTTGATTTCTTGGGTCATTGGATGGTTAGTGACACTAGGGCATCTAGATTGTCATCCATTCAGTTGATTATTAACTCAGTGAGTCGAGTTGTTGGTGTATTTACTCCTTGCATTTCATTTGCGGTCCTGTTACAGATTTGACCTCCATTATACAAGTTTGAAAAGTTTTCATTTGCTTGTCTAAACATTTCTTTTCTAGCGTGGATCACATTTCTTATCTTGTTTTTGGTAAATTCGGCACTTCATTAGTCTAAACAAGTCTCTTTTTTCGTGTTTTCATTTGCTTGAAGAGATAATTGTCTCGAAAACTTTTTCATTGAAGTGTTGTATGTGAAAAATTCATTTCATTGTTTCATGAAAAAGTATGAAATTCTAGTTTGTTGCATCAATATGATACGGTAGTCAGCATCATTAAAGACTAGGATTGCATTGGTATTTGAAAAGGAAAAGAACTATTTTGCTTTTGGGGACTGCTAGAAATGTACTTGTCAGGAAATTAGGAATTGGAATGCATTCTTCATTAGTTTATTTTCTAAAAAGTGAAGTAGTGAAAAATAATTTTGCTTTCAGTTTCTTGGTTGTTTGCATTTTACTGTGTGTTTTCTACCCTCTCTAGCATAGACAATTCATCGAATTGAAAGGGTCTTGTCTTATTTAGACGCATTTAAGGTTTTTTGAGTCACATCGTTAAGGCCTGAAAACTGAGACATAACTCAAGATAGACTTTAAAATGAACTCAATTAACCTAAGGCGCATTTGAAATCTAACAATCATATCTAGAAGATCTAGGCTAGAGACGTCTTCCGGCGTATTTAAACCTAGCAGTTGTCATTAGCTTTGGTATTAGACAATGCTAGTACAGATTTATGCTCCCCGTACCATCGAGTATATAACAGGAGACCCCTCCAGGATGAAATCCTTTATCCATAGGAAGTCGAGTCGGCTGCCTTGTAAACGTGATACACCGAACACAACATTCAGGGAGATTGCTTGTCCATACTTCTTGGTTCACTAGGAGGTACTTTGCAGTTCATGGTTGCCTAGCAATCCTTTTTACCTAGATCATCCAGAGCAGTCATTTGATCTTTTTGACTCATTAAACTTAAAACATCATTCGAGCACTTGTCCTTTCGAGCTCGTTTCCAATCGAAAGTGATAGAGTCATCTTTATTTCTTTCTCGACTCTTAAAAGATGAAAGAGCACCAGTCTATTTATGTGTCTTAATAAATTGATTGCTCATGATCTGATAACATCCTTTTAGTCTTTTCTAGACCACATCGTGAGTTTCCCTTAAAGAAAATTTTAAAGCCTTGAAGTTTATCTCTTTCTTTTCTGTTAACTAAGACAAGTTCATCGTGGTTGAACCATCTGGTTCACCTAGTTCCTCTTCCTCTCCTCCATTTGAAAGATTTCCCAAGGAGCCGTTTCTTGAGTTACTAGAGTCACTCAAGGACCAAGGTGTTGAACTTAGAATTGTTCTGAGCATTCAACCTTTGTCATCTTGTCCTCCGCCTGCTTCATATATTGGGTCACTTGTGGATCTTGGCCCGAAATCTCTAGACAATCCCCTTCAAACTCTTGAGAGTTCGCCAACCACTGACAGTCAACTTGGATTGGTTATCTATCCTCCAAACCCTTTGTTTGACCCTGTTTTGATATCACCGTAGTGTCCGTACATTCTATATGATCAGCCGAGTGTTCCTTTGAAATTATCCCCTCATAATTCTTCAGTCGTTCGTTGTCGTTTGTTCCCATATATGCAACCCGAAGGTGATGCTCCAGTCACCTCTCTAAAGGAGTCAGAAGTTTCTACTCCACACACTATCGAGGAGGAAGAACATCTTTTCCTCCTGAAGGTTTCCCCTATACAGGGAGCATTCCCATCAGTGTGCCTCCTAATTATGTGTCTTTGGCATAGTTGGTTTCAGGTATGCCTAGTGCCTCATCACTTTACCATAACCTTGTTTGGGCGTCCGGCGCCATGCCTACTATAGGTCTGTTCATTTCGAACTTGACCTCCCAACAGGCCGTTACCTCAGTCTCGTTGCAATCCACCGTTCCGAACCCTCTTGTATTGTCTGTCCCAGTTACTCATCTGGTTCAACCAGCAGCCTCGAGGAATGTCTCTGTCAGTTCCTCCATCCCGTTGATCAGCAGCCAAGCTGTGCCACCACTTAGGTGGCAGAACCTAAATGTTTCTATGGTGTCTTGCACCACCAATATGAGTGGCTCATAGGATCACATACTTGGTATGAACCAGCCTTCTTCTAGCGTTATTCCAAACCTTGATGATCTTGCTGGATCGAGTACTGTCCAGTACCAACAGGTTCAAAATCCCATTAGTCCGTCTGGGTCGAGCAATGTCCAGTATTAGTATCCCTATGAGGCCTAGGTCCAATACTAAACTCCTTATGTTCCATATGGTTCTCACGGAATGGTTAATCAACCTTACACCATTCAGTCACGACAGTATGTTTGGCCTAGCTCATCCACTTTCCATGGTGGCTATGGCTAGATTCAGTTTGGGAATTTTTTTGGCATTGTTGAAGTACCCTTGCAACAGCAACGACAACCTCTACAACAACAAGTGCAACCTTTGTTACCGCAAGGGAAATCTTTGTTGCAGTAAGGGCTATCCACACAATAGCAAGGGCAAATGATCCTGTAGAAAGGTCAACTGCAACAACCGCAAGGGAAACCATCAAAACAGTTGCAACAAACCATGCAGCAGCAGATGCAATATGCTCTTCAAACTTCCCAACCCAGGTCCTCACAGGGCCAACCTCTGCAACCCCAGGGACAAATTTTGTAGCCTCAAGGCCAACCCTTGCAGCAACAAAACCAACTCGGGCAGTAGCAACTCTTGTATAGATATCAGCAGGGTTAACCTTTGCAAGTGGAAGGATAAGATCAAGTCCTGCAGTAGTAAGCCCAAAATCCTAATGTCTTAGGTCAACAAGTCCAGAATCCTTCTGGCCAAGGGTAGAAGTTACAAAACCCTAATGTCCTCGGTCAACAGGTACAAAATCTTTTTGGTCAATGGCAGCAGGTATAGAATCCCTATGTCAAAGGGAAATAATTGTATCATCCTTATGCTCAAGGAAACCAAGTCCAAAATCCTCTTGTTTAGAAACAACAGGTTCACCACCCGTATGTTCAGGTAAAACAGGTGCAATACCCATATGTCCAAGGTCAACAGGCTCAACAGCCTCTTAACCCGTACTTTTCTTATCAGCAACCTATGACTGGAAAATTTCAAGGTCAAAGTCCTCCCTATGGCCAAGGTAACCCACAATGGGGGCAACATCGAATGCTATATGGCCAAAATCCCCCACTGTGGGGCCAAAATCCTTACCAACAAGGATGGGTTCCTCCACTTGGACTCGCTTACTGACCTCTAATTCCTTTTAATACTCAATTTCCATTCTTGGCCACACAAGAGTTGCCAAATGTGTCTCATCTTATGAATGATCCAATTCATCATTCACCATATTGGCCTCTAGTTCCATCCAAGATACAAAGAAATTGTCCAAAATTCGATGGGAAAGCCAAAGAAGATCCTCAAGCCCATGTGATGACATATCACCTCTGGTGCTCTTCGAAATCTTATGTTGATGGTTCCATTCGTTCGCATCTTTTCCAACAAACCCTCACAAGTACTGCAACCAAGTGGTACATAGAGCTTCCTCGAAGTACTTACCATGACTTTATCTCTTTAGCCATGGCTTTCCTCATACATTTCCAACTAGCGGTTCACTATGAAACTAGCGCCTATTTTCTCACATCGCTTAAGCAAGATACTATGTCAAACATCTCCGTTCACATCCATGAATGGAGATGTAGATGTTGCCTGATCAAATTCGAGATTGTTGATCATTTTCTCACCAAATGGTTCACTAAATCATTTGTGGCCCCAATTGATGACGATATGGCTATGGGTGGGTGCGTAATTGAAGAACAAGCCATTGCTTCTGCCCAATACTTAGATATAGTTTACTCTCAGTATGGTACTTTGTATGAGTTATTACTCGATGCTCCATAGCCATCATCCGATCCCACAACATCGAAATCACAGGCTGCACCCCTTATTGATAGAGTTAATGGTTTAGTATCCTAGACCCCTGCTAAATGTTCTTCCATACAGAAGTCAGTCTCGAACGCTGTTCCCAATGGTTCTTACCAGACTCCACCTAGCCCTGGTAAAACCTTAGAGGTCCACACTATCTAGTCTACCATAGTGGACAATTCCTTGAAAGGTAAGAAGAAAGGAAAAGGCACGGGTAAAGTCGATGCCCCAAACCAGGGTCCTCCCAAATCGTATGCTGGTGAATCTTCACTACGAAAACCTAAGTATCCTTGCCTCATTTGCGAGGAGGATCACTATACCAAGGATTGTCCCCGATGATTCGAAATTAGTTGTTTGCTCAAAGGGACCCGAGTTGTCCTCAAAGAGCCATTTCCATCTCAACAGACTCAAATGGTAGACCAACCTCAATCATTTTCCTCCTCGGGATCTCAAGTGTTCATGATGATTAAGCCTATTAATGTGGCTACTAGATCAAAAGATTACCAAACTCCTACTCTGACAGTTGGGAAAGAGAAATAAGCCACCCCTTCTTCTACCCCGAGTTCTGGACCTCTACATATCGAGTGCCCTAACCCTGATTCCGCTATATGACCACCCTCTCGAGGTGTGCTAGGAAATCCTCGTACAATCCCAACACCCGAGCTGCTCAACACTATAATATTGTTGAATATTTGGCTCAGGCACCGTAAGCTATGTTGGCTCTCGAGGTGCTCCAAAGCTACCCATCGCAGTGGAAATATTTGTTGTCAGCTATCAGGGGTATTGATCCCATCGATTCCAATTTGATATCTTTTAATCTAGAGAACCATGTTCCACATCTCCCTCATCAGATTTCCTTTCTCATTCAGGTAATCATCAATTATAAGACCATCCAGTGGACTATCATCGATGAAGGTGCTTCCACCTGCATCATGTCAATTGCATGCTAGAAGGCCATTGGTTCTCCTGCTTTGAGCCAATCCCCACACTTTGGAAAGTTTTGATGGGCGCGATTCGCGACCCTTCGGTGTCTTACCTAACCTTACCATTACTCTAGATGGAAAGACAATACAACTCGAGGTAGAGATTGTTGACGCTAATCTCAATTACAATCTTCTACTCAGACGGAGATGGACCCATGCTATGCATGTTGTAGCCTCCTGCCTATTCCACGTGATTTGTTTTCGCCATCAAGGGAAGATTTTCATTGTTGACCAATTGTCCTTCTTTGCCTCTTCCTCCTCGAATGGCAATGTTTCATACGCCAAGCACACTGGTGCTCCCTATGAGAGTGCGAGGGTAGGTATTTTTAAAGATTCTACCTTAATGGGAATTTTTCCACTCCCACCTCCTCATGTTGCCTCTGTCAACATGATCTCGGTCAAATCTAATCCTTGGGTCATACTTTCACTAGATCTTGTTGATACTTGGGGCGAGGTTATGCCACTTAGTCCTGCCGAAATCAATTACGTAGAAATTGTTTCGGCCTCAAGTTCTGCATCCTCTAATTGTTCTATTTTGAAGACCTCTCTCAATACGTATTCTCAATCCTTATGGCTTGGCACTTTGGAATTACTTGATCCCTTAGCTGAGACTTTCCATACTGATGAAGATATCATGGAAGTAATGTCTCTCGAGGAACCACCTTGGACCGACACTCATCATTGTTCCTCATTCCTGCCTCGCTTGGTGGTCATGTCTACCAATTTCAAAGAGTTCTCTTCTCCCTTTCCTTCCCTCCCACTTTCACCACCGATCATGACTCATGAAGAAGGGTCGAAAGGAAATTTGGGTAATATTACCAAATGATGCCAATTGATATTTCTATCAATCCTGGTATCATTGAACATGTCCATATCGGGGTATGTTATTTTTCGGATGAGATCAAGACCTATACTTTTCTGTTTCAATAATTATGTGATGTGTTTTCATGGTCCTACGAAGAAATTCCTGGCATTGATCCTAGCATTGTTGGGCATGAAATACCCACTTATCCTCACGTGAAGCCCGTTCGACAATGGCTCCACCCAGTGCACCCTAGGAAGGCCGAGCTATCCAGGGTGAAGTTGAAAACTTCTCAAAGCTGGGTTCATCTATTGTCCCGGTGACAAAAAAAGCAAGGCATGATCTGTGTTTGTGTTGACTATCATGATCTCAATCGTGCATGTCCTAAGGATTACTACCCTACTCCCTTCATTGATTAGATCATTGATGAATGTGCTGGGAACGAAATTTTTTCCTTTATGGACGGTTTTTCTGGTTACAACCAGATTAAAATTACATCGTTCGATCAAGAAAAGACAACTTTTATCTGTCCGTGGGATACGTTCATGTAAAAAATCTCCCTTTCAGCCTCAAAAATGTTGGGGCTACATTTCAGTGGGTAATGTCGTATGTGTTTCATGATATTCACAACATTGTCTAGCCTTACTTGGATGATCTTCCCGCTCATTCTCGTAAGTGCCAAGATCACCCTGACCATCTTCGGCAGATTTTTCTTCGCTATAGACACTACAACATTCGACTCAACTTGAATAAATGTGTTTTCTGCGTAGAATCCGGATGACTCCTCAGCGTTATTGTTTCCAAGGATAGTATTCACCTTAATTCGCTTAAAGTCAGGGCCATTGTAAATTTACCCCCTCCATATTCATTGCACCAACTCCAGAGCCTACAAGGAAAGAAAAATTTTCTCTGTCATTTTATACCGAATTATGCTGGCTAGCTATAGGATTTACCCGGTTGCTCAAACAAGGAACACCCTTTGTATGGGATGAGGTTTCCCAAAAATATTTCAATGATCTCAAGGTTGTCCTCGTAAATTATCTTTTGTTTCACCCCCCGGATTCTCATCGAGATTACTTCCTCTACCTAGCTACAGCCCCTAGCACCATTGCTATAGTCTTGGTTCAAGATGACAACGAAGGCAACAAACATGTTATTTACTACCTTAGTCATAATCTTCTCGATATTGAAACATGTTATGCCCATGTCGAGAAGTTGGCTTTGGTTGTTGTCCAGGCTATTCAATGCTTTCGGCACTACATCCTCTTATGCATGACTACTATGATTTCTTAATGAAACCCCATGACCTACATCCTGATTCGTCAATTGTTTGGGGGGAAGTATTCTAAATGGATTTTCATCCTGCAAGAATTCGATTTGGTATTGTCATCTCTTCCTAATCAACACCCTTGATCCATGGTATGGTGATATCATCGTGTATCTCTAGCTGTCCACATTTTGGTCCATCTTGACTAAGGATGATTTCCAAAGGATTTGGCATCACTCCCAACCCTACCATATTATTGGCAATACTTTATACCGTGTCAGTGTCGATTCAGTTCTTCTCTGATTCCTTACTCTCGAGGAGGTTGAAAGAGTTCTCAATGACTACCACTCTGGGGCATGTGGTCATATGTCTGGCTATGTTACCACTCAAAACATCCTTTGCGCTAGTTATTTCTGGCCGTCCATTTTCAAGGACTGCATCCTTGTTGTTTGCAAGTGCCATGAACTCCAAATTTACCAATGCAAGATGCACACCCCACCCGCTCACCTACACACCGTCATTAGCGTTGGTCCTTTTTCCAAATGGGGCATCCATTATATGACATGTAACCCTTGTTCGGTTGGGGGGCATGGCTATATTATCGTTGTTGTGGATTATTTCACCAAATGGGCCAAAGTGATGCTTACATACTTTGCAGATGGTAAAACGATGCTCAATTCCTTTTCAATCATGTTATTTCCAGGTTCGGCATACCTCAAGCCATTGTTATAGACCATGGCTCCCATTTTAGAGATTACATAATGGCTGAGCTGACATCCGCCTTGGGTTTAAGCCACAATGGCTCAATTCCATATTACCCTCAAGTTAATGGCCAAGTTGAAGCCGTGAACAAGGTTTTGGTTACAATGCTTTAGTGTACTAGTGGGATGCACAAGTCAAATTGGCATCTCATGCTCTTTTCAGCTCTGTGGGCTTACCGAACTTCGACCAAAGATGCAACTGGTTTCACACAATTCCAGCTAGTTTATGATCTAGAAGCAATATTGATGATCAAATGCAAGATTCCTTCACTCAAGCTAGATGTTGAACTTCTCCCCAAAACATCACCTCAGGAAAAGTGCCTCTTATATTTAGAATGACTAGATGAGACTTTTCATCTCGCTACTTTGGTTATCGAAGCACCAAATAAATGGGTAAAGTACCATTTTGATCAGTCAGTCCCTCTTCGCACGTTCTCTGAGGGTGATTTCATCTTACTATACGACCAAGATAATGATAAGCTGGGGGCAGGCAAGTTCAAACCCATGTGGCATGGGCCCTACATTGTGAAACGTGTTTTGCAAAAAGGAGTGTATGATCTTATTGATTATGAAGGAAATCATCTAGACAAACCTTGAAACAGGCTTTACCTCAAGGAGTATTATGCTTAGGTCAACTTGCATGGTTACTTGTGTACATTAGTGTGTCATTCTTTTTGTGCAGTGTGGTTTGGCGTGTTAGTTTTCAAACAACTTTCCTGTTTACTATGTTTTCCTTTCTTTGCAGATGTCTGTGACTCCCCACATCGGTTTTTCTCATGGTGCTTTCTATAGAAACCGGAACCTATCATCCATGGCATGGGCTCTTTATGACCCTAACGGTGAGTTGATTGACCTTTGAGGTATCTGTTTAGTTCGCACAACTAAAAACATAGTTGAATATAGTGTCTTCATCGAACTATTGTCAGAAGCCATTGCTCTTGACATTCGAGAGTTGGTTGTCAACCTGGATTCACAGCTTGTTGTCCTTCAACTCAACGGGCAATATTCCATCAAAAACCCTCAAATATTGAGAATGTATCTCTGTATTCGTCTACCGGAAAGGAATTTTGATTACATTACATATCATCATATTCCTAGACGCATGAATACATTGACAGATGGATTAGCTAATTATGTGTTGGATAGACATTTACGAAACATGTGAAAAGATAAAAAAAACCATTTGTACCATAGCAAGCAAGAAAATACAACACACACACACACACACACACATATATATATGGTGATAATGTTTGATACATCAAAACCGCAAAAAATAATATCTGTGTCCAAAATAACATTGGCAGCACACAGGCCTCATATATCCATGGCATGCAAGCCTCAAAAAATGTAAGTGCTAGACCTAGGAACTAATCAGCATGGTGATCGTGGTAGCTTGACACGACTCGTGCAACATGAGTTAGCAATCCGCAAATCCAATCTGATACTCCCACAGTGTGTCTCTAGTACTGGCGAGGAATTTCTCCCACCTGAGCATACTCAAGGATAGCACAAGTTAACCCCTCAAGGTTCCTCACAATCTCCTCCACGTTGTCACTCCCCTCTTGATAAATAGCGACAACATCAATTGGGCGGGTGATGCACATGGCTATTGGGGACATCCCAATAGGACACTCTGGTCCAATGTCTGCATTAACAAAGTGAAACGTTATAAACACATATATATCAAAAACAATTAAAAAATCACAAAATTTTAAAAAATTATTTTTTACCTTCATCATCAAAATCCTCTCCACCTAGTAGCGGCATGTCCGGATCTCCATGGAAGTCGGTACCACTATATGGCCAGTCCTCCACAACGATATTTTTCCATCATAGCCATGAAAAGAATGCAAGTCTGTACAACATGTGCTGACACCCAGTGGTCCTGGACATCAAACAACTCCAGCGGGCCATCCATGGGTCACGTGGCATGGGAGGATTTATGTCAGTCAACTGGTACTGGAACAGTCACACTCGTTCCAAGAAAAATGTCACTAGTATGGATCCCAAGGAAAATTTCTTTAGATTCCCTGCCTTAGCTTTGGTCAGCTGGCATTTTATGTTGATCTTCATGGTCTCCTCCTAGTTGAAGATCGTCAGTGCTATACAGTCGATCGCATACAGGAATTTCGACTTGTTAGTCTCGTGCACTGCCTAGGACCTGACCACTATGTTGATAGTCAACAATATCACTCTCAATGTCATATCCTAAACAATGGAAATCTCAATCTTGCCGCTCTTGGATTTGAGGGATTCAGGGTGATGTTCGGTGAGCAACATGGATATGCTTGCCCTAATTGGTCGTGACCCATATAAGTTGACTGGTTCCCCTCTTCGGGATAGTCCTATGATGAAATATATCTTTGAAGTTTCTAGCTCTAGCTGCTGGTCACCAATGATGAATATCTCCTGATTTATGTCCCGGAGACTATTAGGTACCGAAGCAACTCAAGTTGGGCCTGCATCCCTGGCGTGAGAAAGAATTTGAGGAGCCCACAGGCCCTCAAAGATTCTAGGCAATTTGGATCATTTAGTGCCTGGGTGTCCATATCCTCGTGCTCTTGTTCTTTCCAGTCTACTGTTTTTGGCGATTCTTTCTTGCATAAGCCATATATTTAAGTCAACAATCATTTTTTACTAAACAATTTCAAGTTTCAATGGTGGTTTTAAAGGGAAATAGGGTTTTCCCCTATTCATGGCGATGGTGTGCCTATTTTAAAAATAGTTGTTCCTATGGTGCAATAGGCCATGTTAATTACCGTCGGCTGGCGCGATTCCATGCTTGGAAGTCACGTCGACCGAGGGCGAAACACTTTTAATAAATCTCCCCTCAAAAATCCCTAAAATAGTTAAAAACAGGAACAAACGACATGAAAATGAAGCTCAGGGTTTTTGCTCTTACTTGTAACTAGTGGCTTGACGAATGACCTCTCGGATCTCCCACAATCTTCTCCGGAACATTTAGGGCAAAAGTGAGTAAGAATTCTTTCACAACAAGGTAAAATAGTAAATGGTAAAAAATATTTACTTTTCCTCCTTTTTATTTAGTTTTTCATGAAATATTGGGTTTTTGTAAATATTTTGACCTATTTTTCCTCACGAATTGGATAATGCACTTTACTTTTTGTGTAGTGACAAGTGATGGATGTTCGTCGATGATGCCAAGTTGCATTTCAGCTCTTTTCTCGACTTGTAAAACTCATATGAAAATATTGCCAAGTATTTTTCCCTTTTCACTAAAAAGAAAATAAAATGGGGGGTCCACTTTCAAACTCTTTTCCGACCCTTTAAAAATGAAAAGATAGTCGAGCGCTTGTCGTTTCAAACTCATTAACAGATGCTGAACATTGTGTACCGAGTATAAGCTTACCCCTTTTTCGGGCTGGGATGCACTATTTACAAAAAAGGTACTCCTTGACTGAAATGGTCAAGTGGTTCTCTCAAGTATCGTTTTCTACCTTTTCGGGATTGAGAGACACAAATGTATGAAAAGGGACCATGTGGAGTTTTATTTTCCATGTCTTTTTCAAACTCTCTAAACATGAAAAATATACCGAGTTACACCTTTGTCGAACTCGTTAAAATATTAAATGATATCAGATTCGTCATCATGACGAACATGAGCTTCTCCTTCCTAGGGCTCCTTAAACTTACTAGGTTGGATTTGTGCAAGGATGAACTTAAGTGCAAGCATATGCTATCCCCTTCAAGCTTGCAATTAAAAAATAATTGGGGTACCTACCAAAAATGGTGGGGGAAAATTTGGAAATCTAATCAATTGTGTCGGCAGCCCATTCTTGAACATGACACTTTCTGCTTCATGTCAGGTTGGGATATCCTCCTTTGTATCGTTGACCTTCCTGGGTTGGGCCATTCATTTTCTCCTTCCATTTGATCTCTGCCACGTCATCATGACCACCGATCCTATGGATCCAAGCCAAACTTCCAATTGTGTCACCGGTATGTTCAAGAGGTTTCCTTCTGCAATTACACTTACCTCTGATTCTCTATATCATCCAAAATCATTTTTCATCCTTTTGTCTCATGTTGATGATGCGGGATTCATCATGGCCCTCCTTCGACATGGTCGCTTTCTATCAACTTCAACTCATTGTCCGAGAAGTTGACCGAGAGACTCCCTTTGAGTACCCTAGAGCTTGCATGCCCTAATGGTAAGTTCTTCGCACTCGATGACAATTTCACATCATTGGCTTTCGATCGAGTGATTTCACAGGTGTTTGACTTCAGTTCCTCTATTCACATTCTGTGGATTGTGTTGACAATACCTTGAGGACCTTTGTCATTATTGGTGGTTTCTCTCATGCTTGTTAACGGTTTACATCATTGACTGGTAATCAAGCGACTTTTTAGTATGTTCCACGTCAACACATCCATTCACATGTTAGAATTTTTACTTTGATCGGGTTGTGTTGGAGCACAAGACCCTGGACTCAGATCACAAAAGTCCAAGTTGTGAAGTGATGTGACATGGTTATGTTGATATGCATGTTTCTATCAAATGGATGGTTGCGACCATACCATGAGTTATCATATGTGATCCTTCTCATTATTGGATGGTTGCGACCATACCTTAGTTTCATTATGATCCTCTTTAACGGATGGATGTGCCCATGCTTGGATCTATTTACATGATCATTCTATAGATGGTTGCATCCATACCATGATTCATGTATCATTTGAAAGATTTTTCAGTTATGTATATGTATATGTACTTTCTTGCAGGTTTTCCAGCGATAGACTACGGTTCCCTGCACTGATTCATAAATAATTTCATCCCTCACTCTAGTTCAGCCTTAATGCTTTAGGGGGCATCTGTTACACAACATTTTGTCAATGTCCCTGTACTTCCCGTTCCTTGATCCAAGAGGACCTCTATAGTGAACCCTACATGCTTTCGCTTCATGAAGAAACTCCCATTGTGTCCCTCTTCATGAGCAAACCAGTTCCCTTTTATACCATTTCCCCAAAGTCTTTTGTTTTTCCTAGTTTACAAGACCAACACTAATGGCCCTTGTCCTCCTCGCATCGATATGCAGGGATTAATACTGTCCCTAGCGCCAACAGAAGCGACTTAGCTTTGTTCTAGTTGCACTGGTCCTCTTATGGAAAGTTTTTTAAATAAAGAGCTGAAGCTTCCAGCTCTAGAAGTTTCGTAACAGAACTCTGGTAAATGGTTTGGCCGGATGGGGTCAAGGATGTTAGTTTTAGCTCCTTTCCCCTATAATGATCGAACTACTTCAAGATATAAGACCTTATCCCATGAGAAGAGGATCCATCTCGCATCCAATCATGCTATATAAACCTCCAATTTTTCCAAGCATAAGCTAGTGTTAATGTTGGTGTGCTAGTGCTAATTATTTTTGGAGTAAACAGTAAGTTATTCATAGTTGTAGCTCTCTAGTTGTGTGAGGGAGAAGTGTGAATTTGGTTTAGTGTGAAGCCTAAAGGGAAGAGCCTTAAAACTATTATTGTTGAGGCCATCATGGAATGCTAGCAGAAGAGTGTGGGAACCTGGTTTTGTCAGAGGAGAATTGAAACATCAAGGCAATGGTTGTAATCTCTTCTTGATTTAATATATATACAACTATCGATTGATTTCCTACATGATGTGTCATCTCACATGTTCATGGCTTAATGTTTCTTGACTTGTTAAGTAGGTTGAATTACAATTTGTCTATTATCACTATTGTTGTTTGTTGTTGTTTACTCGTTTCAAGTGTTTGAAGAAGGAAACTAGAGATAGCTAGAGCGAGAAATCAAGGACATCATCGAACGGGATATGCATACTAGGAGGTATGCCCTCTTAATTGGTTATAACCTAAGGAAATCTTCCATAGAATGTATCAGTTGTGGCTAGACCCATTATCGGGCTACATGAATTGTTTGTGTCCAAACTCATAATTTTACTTCATCACACCTCCTTTGGTGGGAATAAGGTAAGTGGGTGAACCCCCATTTTGATAGTGAGGCATTTGAATGCTTATGACATCTCGGAATAATGGTTTATTATATGCAATATTTTCCAATGTGTTTGAAATAATCTTGGTTTCATCAGTTGTGCTTGCATCATTGTCAACCATACTGGTCATCCCTTGTTCCTTTTCAAGCATTTGTTAACCCTTTCTTGCTTCCTTTTCCTATCTTTCCATTTATTTTTGATGGTCCTTCTCTTGCCTTTCTTTATCTCTTTCAAGCCTTTCATCTTCTCGATGTTGTGCTGCAATAATCCTTGTTGTCTTCTTCTCCTTGGCTAGATCCTTCTTTTTCTGTTTTAATTCCTGAATTTCAAATTTCTTTTTTTAGACTCAACTAATAGGTTTATATAGTCTTATGAGTTGAGTAACTCTGAACTTTGGCCCAAACGAAGACTACCTGGTGTTCCTTGTTTTTTTCTCATTGACACCCTCTCTACTGGTAGCTTTAGGAATCGACCAAGTAACTTCTCCACCCCTCCCACCTACATTTCATTACTTGGAACTTGCCTTTCATTATCCAAGACAACTGATTGAGCTATATTGTTATCTTCATCTGATGCCTCATTATGTGCTTCATCTTCTTCTAGTAATCTATTGTCCACAAAAAAATGAACAATTTCATTGTTTAATTCTGCTGGTTGTGAAGGCATGTTCATGCTTTGTTCATCAGTTCTTGAGACACTATGTTCGTTCAAATTAATCATGGCTTATACCATCCATGATGGTGGGGTTACTTAGCTTGGCAATGTCAATTGATCATTGTTGCTTCCTAGTGCAATATTAGCAATGTCATTTTCAACTACATCTTCATTGTCAATTGCATGTTCAACAATCTCATTAATAATATCAACAACATAAGTTCCATGTGCTTGAGTTGGTAGAAAGACCTCCATGTTACTGTCACTTTGTTCATGATTATATTGTGTTTCACATACATGTTCATCATCATCTCCATATAATTGTCCTTGATAGAGGGAAATCATATTACCAGCTGCAACCACATCATCATGTTCATCTACTTCTTGCACTTCAACACCTGTTTGGACATGCCCTTCTTCCTGACCATCGAAATGAAATTCTTGGATACAACTAGTATCATGCATAAGAGCATCATACTTTAGTGGCCATATTCCTGTCCTCCTAAAGCCAACCTTGATATTTGATGGTTTCAGAGCCCTTTTAAATGATTTACTTGCAAGCTCTGCTAGCTCGAACGTTTTCACCTAAACCCCTGGATTCCTTGCCATCCATGCAACATGCTCTAACCTGAAATAGTTCTTGAAAGGGCCAAATACACTAATATCAAGTGGTTCCAATCTGAGTGGTATGAGTGGGCAATGTGAACAGGCGATGCCCAAATTTTTTGCTTCCTCAATTATTTGTATAACAATGTGGCTTCCATGGCCTGCTAATATCAATAGACGTATGTTATTAATTGAGACACCACCTGGTATAGATGCAACAGAGTGAAAAATCCAATTTAAAAAAAGTTATGTAGTCATCCATGCCCAGGGATGTGCAGTCATGCATGCACCTGGTTCATAGTTTTGTATATAGTTTTTCAGTTGATTTTTACCTTTGATTAGATAAAATCCTCTGATTTAAGCACCAAATGCATTGACACAACATAGAATAGTTATCGAGTCCCTTCTCTTAGGAAAAGTATTTGGCACGTTTTGACTTGCTCTCTTGGAAATTATCCACAAGCCACAATTCCTTCTTGCCTGTAAACTTGTTTCATCACAGTTCCATATATGGTCTACACCATAAGAATGTTTATTGTATGCACTAGAAAGAGTGTGACTCATAGAACTTACATACAACTGCAGGACAAAAATTTAATGCTTTGTGTCTGTCAAGGCCCTCAGTTGTATGCAATACAAGGTCTGGATTCCTTCTTTTTAAACCCAAACCAACATGATTTACCAAGAAACCCATCTTTAAATGGGTTTGGCCTCCCTTGTCAAATTTGAGCAACTATGGGTTTGAGTTGTATCAACTCTATCCCATGTCCCAATTGGGCCATCTCTTTACTTGACTCAACCGCTTCAGCCTCCTCCTCTTCAATCATAACTGTAAGAGGGCCTCTATGTTTTTTTATGAGTGAGCCCATTATCTAATAATGTACTGATGAGGGAGGAATACCAATGTTTATTGTAGATGCTCGAACTGAATATCCATTAAACTCTATGTCATCAATTGCAACTAACATTTCTTCCTTATTACAACCTCTTATAGCGCTGATCTTTTTAGTTGAACTCACCCCTTGGATTGTGGTTGACGGTGGCTCTGTGGGTGATGGTGTGACAACATCATCTTTAGTCGCATGGTCATCCTCAACAACATTTCTTGGAGCATTTTTGACATTCACATCACCTATCATGTCCTCACTTGATGAAGGGCATCGCATTTGGGCATCCCTGGTCACTCTCCTGCCATTTATCCTTGTACGAGAAACATAACTAAATCTTATCATAGATGCAACTACCTGCAGAATTATTTCATGCATTTAGTTAAGCATAATTGAAAATTATGCTTTAATACAAGCCAAAAATATTTATGCTTTATTACAGGCAATTATCAACATCTATGTTAGTAGCAGCTTAAGACATTTTCATACATATGCCTTTTTGATAGTATCCTTGAAAATTCAAATCTACAGAAGAAATTTGTTGAATGTCTTCAAATATGTTAGTGATTTTTATTTTGATAATTTGTTTTTACACTTAAAATACCATGACTGTATTTGTACTTGGAAAATTATTGCTAGTGTGTTGAAATTGACCTAGAATTGGTTATATGTCTTCAATTATATCAATATATGTTTTGGATAAAATATTTTATGTGTTATAGGAGGAATTTCAACTAAACAAAGTGATCTTTCTAGTTAAGATGTTGATCTGGTTTAGTTTTTTTTTATAAAATGCAATTTGATTTAAATTGTTTAGCTTCATGTTTGTCAATATTGTTTAGTTTCATGGAAATCAATAGAGTTCAATAGAAGCTCTATAAGGAATGGTTATGAGTTTTTCAAAACTATTGTTATTCCTATAGATAACACTCTTTAGGCATGAAGGAGTCTCAAGGAGGAATTTCCACTAAAAATAGTGACAACTAGTTCCTTTTCTGGTTAAGATGTTGATATGGCAGTTACTATTGTTTGAATTAATTTGTTTAGCCTCATGTTTGTCAATATTGTTATTCATAATCATCACAATCTCCAAGCATGGAGGCATTCATAGGGTTTCCTTGCTAAAGGAATTTAGTAGCTCAATAGAATCTCTAGACTTGCTTTAGTAATGGTTAGTGATTCTCTTATTGTGGGAATGGTTTTGAGTTTGTCAAATTTATTGTGGGAATGGTTCTTAGTTTGTCAAATTTATTGTCAAAATGGTTCTGAGTTTGTTAATACTGGTATTCCTATAGATAAAATGTTGATCTTTTCTAGTTACTATTGTTTGTCATTAAATTGTTTAGCCTCATGTTTATCAATATTGTTATTGCTAATCAACCTCCAAGCATGGAGGAAGTTGTAGGCTTGCATTGCTACAAGAATTTAGCAACTAAATAAATGCTCTATGCTTGAATTATTAATGGTTAGTGATTCTCCTATTGTGGGAATGGTTCTAAGCTTTTCAAACGTATTGTGGGAATGGTTCTAAGTTTGTCAATACTCTTATTCCTATAGACTAGATGTTGATATGGTCTATTCACTGTTGTTTGAATTTAATTGTTTAGCCTCATGTTTGTCAATATTGTTATTTCTAATCATCACAACCTCAAGGCATGGAGGAAGTTGTACGCTTGCCTTTCTACAGGAATTTAACAGCTAAATGAAATCTCTAGGCTTGCCATAGTAATGGTTAGTGATTCTCCTATTGTAGGAATGGTTCTGAGTTTATCAATACTCTTATTCCTATAGATAACACTCTTTAGGCATGGAGGAAGCTCTAGGAGGTATTTCAACTAAAAAAAGTGACACCTAGTTCCTTTTCTTGTTAATATATTGATATGGTCTAGTTACTACTGTTTGAATTAACTTAAATCCTTAAATCTTGAAAACTGTAAAGTCTCCATTTAAAGTCCGACAAGGTTGGAGACACTTAAAGACATCCTAGGTTTGGATTGGTATGGCATGGTAATTTTGCAAGTTGTTTGGTTATTGAGGGTAGCCTTAGTTGTGTTCTTAGGCCTAATTAGAAAGTGCACTGCCTAGAAAAAGAAGTTTTTAATGTAATCTAGTTAATTTTGTTATACAATGGCGCTTTATATGGATTTGGAGCACTAAGTCATAGGCATGCAATAAGACTAATATATAATTTGTTACAAGATTCAAATACATCAAATTTAAATCCTATAATATTTAATATATCAAATTTAAAGCCTGCGATTAGGCTAGAGGTTTATGATGTTATGTAGATGTTCAAACTTAGAGAGAATTGAGTTGTTCCCTCATATCATTTCCTAGATGATCTAGTGAAACCCAACTACACTCATATGTATCGAAAACCGTTGTAGAAAAATATATGGGTGTGAGCAAAATGCTTACCAAAATTTTTACTTCAAATAAATTATACATGCTCTATGAATAGATGATAATCAAAAAGAATTAGAAAGGAAAATTTGCCAAAAATTTTCACTCCCATTAGACTTGATGTCTCATCAATGGGTTGTGAAAAAAGACATAATGGTCAGCTCAATATTTTGATGTTAATTTTCTTGCTGATGTTTTCGAAGAGCATCACAGTGAAAAACCTATTGTACTTTATTTCCATTTGAAGATGTCGCAATTGATGAAGGGAAGGATAGTTTGGGTTTAAGCAAATCTGAAAAATAGATGAAGTATCTTGAGCGTTTGAATGCTAAGTGGGTAAGTAAGTTATAGAGAAACATAGTGATTATGAAAATATTACAAGGGAAAACAATTGAAAAATAATTGATAGAGATTGGCTCTTCAAATGCAACTGAGAGAAATGGAAAAGATCATTGCATGTTCTAAAACCAACGATGATCTTCATTTTATTCACTACAAATTTAATCCAAATTTCATCTAGATCGGTTTCATCTCTCAACAAATATGACAAGTACTGAAAGAAATGGAAGCATAAAGGAGTTTCTACGTCTATTTTGTCATTCCAAGTTTGTCACTGACAAGCAGTTGAGAAAGGAACTATTATTTATTGCTAAATTCTTCGCCATTGTTTATTCCTACATGTCATAAATTTATGCTAAAGCCCGGACAACCTTTTGAAAAGAAATTGTGGAGTCTCCTTGTTAATTCAGGTGGTCATCTAGTTGTTCTTAAATTGTAGCTAGGAGGCTCATTTTCCAATTAATTCTGATTGAGGAACTAGTTTTTATGACATTGTTTTGGCTTTGGGATGAATGTGTAGAACTTTAGATGAAGTCCTTCCTGCTTAGAATTTGCACTGTAGAAAAGGATTGATGTTCAACTATAAATGAGTTATGTTCTTTTTCATTTGTAGCTAGCCATACTAGTGAATACTCTACATTATGGTTGTGTCATATTTTCCAGTCAACTTGAAAATGATTTAGAATATAGAAAAATAGAAAAAAAATTATATTTTCAAGAAAATAAAACAGTAAGAAAACTGAAATAAAAACTGTGAGAAATGAAATAAAATTGTAAGAAATCTGTGTTGTAATTGAAATAACTAACCTGAATATACTGTGAAATGTTATGGGATGATTTGTCTTGAGGGTTGGTGAATAGTTTGAATGTTAAGCATACAACTTCAGCAGTGGTTGAACTTCTTTTATAGTTTTTTACATTTGAATTTAATTGGTGGAAAGGATGGACATGGATTGTAATGGCTTCATTTTGAATGCGATTTGGATTGATTTGGATGTGATCTAATGGCTGAGAATTTTTTTTGTTGATCCATTTTATTTTATGTGTTTTAATGGGAAATATAATGGGTTGGGTGTCATTTATTGAACAAAATGGGTTTAAATGTTGAATAACAAAACACTTATGGCTAACATACATTAACTTTTACTATGTGCAAGTATGGATATGCATTTGGGATACATAACTTCAGTTTTGAGGAGTGGGGGTTGAAGTGACTGCTACTTTGTACTTCCAGAATATACCATTTTGGAATGATTTATAGTTTTTTTTTTTTTTTTCTTGTTGGAACAATATGATTTATACTTCTAATATTTAAAAGACTATTTATGGATAGTTGTGGATTTAGTCAATCTTTTAGGAAATTTTAGATATAAATTAAAAGATTTACACTTAATGTTATTTGTTTTTGTTTAAATATTGATTGCACGTCTCTTAATTTCTATTGGTTTAATAAGACCCATACTATAACAATTATCCACACAAAACAATAAACATCTTTCCCTAATTCCCTACTAATTAATTTATTTTCTTTCATTCACTTCTCTATTCAAAAATGTGCACCAAGGTTAAATATCTCACTCTACAAAGGCATTTTGCGGGCAAATCTCTTTATAGATTTCTCCTAATTAAGTTATTTTCTTTCACTTACTTCTATGTTCAGAAACGTGTGCCAAAGATTAAAAATCTCTTTGTACAAAGACCTTTTCGCAAAGACTTCTCTTCATAGCTTTTTCCTAATTGATTTATTTTATTTTATTTACTTAGAAACTTGCACCAAAGGTTAAATATATATCTTTACCGACCTTCATACTCATATGTTTCGTTGTGAATTACCGGTTCAACCGTGTCCTTCCTGAGTCAAACCGTAGAGCTGTCAGTGTTGTTCAGTAGGGCAAATTTATTGGAAAAATTTCGCTACAAAGAGCTCGTGAAGGCTAGGCTGATAAGATCCTAGTTGTAAACTGGTGAAAGGAAAAAGGTTTCGTTAAAGGGGTTTGGTTTGTAACTTTGTATTTAAGTTATGGATAATGAGCCACAATGCAGAGTTCAGAACATCATGTATAATGTTGTGAGAGTATTAACATTTTCGTGAAAATAACTTATTCATCTTAGGGATAGTTCTTAGGTAAAATTTTAAAAATAATATTAAAAATCAAATTGTTGATTTTATGCATGATGTTATGGCATCATTAATATCATGATCAAAATGGCCTATTAGGGTTGTGTACTAAAAGCGTTATATTTGGATTTGATGATTTGAAGATTCTTTTTGAATTACTTTTGGCATGTGTTGGGAAAGCAGAAGGGTGTCACAAAACGAAAAATTATTTGAGTTGATGTGGCATGTGTTGAGAAAGTACGAGGGAAGAGGGTTACAACGAAAGAGTTATTATGTGAGTTAATGTATTTTGATGTTTGTGAGATTATAGATGTGTTTTTTTTTTGTTTTTTTTGCTTTTTCCCTATGGAGAATTTCACTTTTTCCTAACTTGTATTGAAGTTTTTCTGTGAAAATCATGGGCTTATTTTATACGAAGGAAACTGTCAACATAGAAGATTTTAAGATTTTTGTTATCTTTGTTGAAAGCAAGAGTTCCAAGAAGGTTAAAGATTTAAGAGGCAATAATGGTTATGAGAGTTATTCTTAGAAGTTTAAATTTTTTTGCAAATCATAGAGTATTTCCACACAAAAGATCACTGCACATAATTTTGAGAAAAATGATGTTGCTTAGGGGTGGAAGTGAATCATGATGGAGAAATCACAAAGAATGATAAGATATTGATCCA
The DNA here is from genome assembly GCA_000404065.3 of Pinus taeda. Lineage (NCBI taxonomy): Eukaryota > Viridiplantae > Streptophyta > Pinopsida > Pinales > Pinaceae > Pinus > Pinus taeda. The sequence continues at coordinate 42,477 of APFE030196601.1, forward strand.
ACACCTTCAGGACCAAGCAGGTGCCGACATGTGGCACGCTCAAAGGCTGCCACGTGGCCTTGGAATAGTTATGTAAAATATGTTGGAGTCCGACGGAATCGAAATCGTGACCTCCGGCAAGACAGGACAACGCTCTACCACCTCCGCCAAACGTTGTTTCTTAACAAACCATGGATGTGGTGCATATTTGTTTTGTATCGAATGGAAGTTTGTTTTATAAAGCGCTTCAATCTGCGCCGTTGATCTAACCTTTCCAGATCCAACGGATATCACATCGTCTGCTCACGACTAGCCGAGACGATCTCAACTGTTGATGTATTCTGCTCAATCTAACTGTTGTCGCGCAATCTCACACAGATTCATGAACGACTGTTAATACTCCGAATGCATGTGAGAAAAGTGTTTTTCCCATGCTACGTGTCGGCTGCTCAGGTTAATCAGGTGAATTTTTAAAATACTGGTTACAGCCTTTTAGGTGCGCGAGATACTGCTCTCCACTTATCAATACCGTGGTTGAAGGATTAACCATGACCGCCTGATATATGCGCGATAAGGTCTTATCCCTCATGTACGCGCCAAATGGTTACGGTAACAATTATCTCTGATGGTCAGCTTGGTGGAGCGGATAAATTTAGGCGGATATGCTAAGTTTAGCTGAAGATAAGTGTAGTTTGCCAATATTGGTGGAGTATCCCTAAAGGATATTTCATAAAAGCACTCCAAGAGCAGTTTCGACAAAAAACAGAGGAGAAGCAAAAAAGTAGCGAGAGTAGAACAAGAGGCTCGCTAGGCTACTTAGAGCCTTTTGAAGCCGATAGAATAGTCCAAAGAAGCTTAGGAAGTCATCTTCATGGAGAATTTCATCTAGGAAGATTGATTTTGGAGCTTAGAGCCACAAGGGGTTGGAGGTAGTTGTAGGAGCTACTAGTACTCATTCTCAACAAACCAACAGTTGTTGTTGGATGTAATGAGCATTTTGAATCCATTGCAGGGATTTGCAGAAGCATTTGGAGACTTCTAAAGACCGTGATGCTACAAGGAAGTTTTAGGCAACAAATGATCAAATTATCAGTTTGTTGTTGGTGTCTGATATGTGCTGGAGACAGTAGAAGAAGTTTCAAAGATAGTTGAAGAATTCTGAAGGAGTTAGTGCCATCAAGAAGCTCAGGATAGCTCAGAGCACTAATTGAAGGAAAAAAGTCTAAGGAAACTTAGATCTATTTGCAGAGTGATGGCAACCATGACAGAGATATAGATGGTATTCTAAGCCCATCGGTTCAGTTCAGTAACCTTTGGAGTTAAGTGTGGAACTTGTAAAAGAATCTTTGTCATAATCCCAAAGAGCCAAGTCAAGATTACAAAAGCTCAAGGTGACGTAGCCCACGATATTTGGGTGAACTCCTAGATTAAATTTGTTGTTATGTGTTGTTGTTTATTTGCTTCTTTATATGACTGCTATATATGTGGTTAATATCAACATAAACACATAAGCACTTAAACAGTTAAAAAAAAACAACATTCACCTATTTCAAGTATTTAATTCCAAAAATGTCATACATAAGATAGATCATATATTTGTTAATCTTTGAGTGGGAGGTTCTTGTAAGCATAACAAGTTATAAAACCCCCATCTCCATATCAGGTGGTATGGAGCATGATGCTTGATTGATAGAGCAAGGTTGATTTTTTGACTTGAAAAGTGTTTAAATAGTACAAAGAATTTGATTGTTTGACTGTTCGTAAACTAACTATTTCTTGAGTTTGCGAAGGTGAAGGGAGATATTGATAGCTAAGTCAAGGAGAGGAGAAGAAGGAAGAAGGGATGAAGGCATTCTCCTTATCCAAAGGACCTCAAGGAAACCCTTGAAGCACAAGAGTATTCATTTGCAAAAGGCTACTTGAATAAGAGTTTGACTCTATAGCCATTTAGTTCAGAAATTTGTCAATAGATTTTGAAAGATTTGTGAATTTGGTTGAAGTTCTTTTGTTCATTTTTATAATGACAACTTCTACAAGTGAGTTCTCAAAATCTTCCCCCTTCACAAGATTCTTCGACGAAGACATGAAGCAATATTTGTTCATCATGATGGATATGGTCAAAGAAATGTATGAATATGAAAGGAATAGCACCAAACTTCGAAAGCAGTTGAATTCCATGAAGGAAGAGAAGCAATTGCTTTCTGACAAATTGCAGGAAATGAAGAGCCAACTTCATATTGCAAATATGAACCTAGAAAGGATGCGTGAGTTGGAGATACAACTCCTTGTTTCCAAGGAAGCCTTAGTCAAGTATCAGCTTGAAGAAGAGGTAAATAATCCTAGTTTGTCTTCAATTTCCTCTAAGAATGTATGTATTGGTTCTTTTAAAAAACATACAAGAGGCATAGGGTCCAAGTTGATGTCAAAAATGGCCTATGAAGGAAAAGTATTTGGTAAGCATGCACAAGGCATTGTTGAGCCAATAATAGTTGAGGAAAGGCCTAAGTATTTGGGTCTTGGCTATGGACAATCTTATGGAGAAAGTTCCAAAGCAGACATGAAGGCAATTGAAACAGTTCCTAGAAGGAGTTTCATTTCAGTTTCTCTACCTCAAGTTTGTAAAGTTTGCATTCATGGGGAATGCAATAATTTGAAACATACTTTCCAAGAAGAAGGTGTTCATAAGAATGCACTTGAAAAAGAGAGTTGTGAAAGCTCTAAAAGCATTGAAGAGATTGATGGTGTTCCGAAGGGAGCCACTTCTTCATTCAATTCACCTCCTCATGAAGGCAATAAAGGTGGAAGAGAAAGGTATAAATCTGATTTCAATCATATTTCTTTTGATTATGTGAAGCATGGTAGATTTCCACATAAGCATTGGAAAAAAATGCATGTTCCTTTTGTGGTTTGGTTAACCATAGTGTTTCTAGATGTTGGAAGAAAATGGACACATACAGGAAACTTTTAAAGAAAAGGAGGCAAGAACCCAAAGGTCCATTGGAAAAGGAAAATCATGTTGTAAAGAGGATGCACATGTGTTGCACTTATTTCCATAAGCAAGGACATTTTGTTGAAAAGTGTTGGACTTTGAATCCAACAATGCTTCCACGAAATTTGAAGAAAGTGGAGGAAGATAATGGCAATAATGGAAAGGAAGTTTCCATAATTGATGTGTTTTAGGATGTTGATGCCAATGTGCAGTTAAAGGAAGCGCCTTTGATGTGGATTGGTAAGAAAGGGTTAGAGTTCTTATCCAATTAAGGTTGCATGCCTTTTGATTTGAAACATTTATTTGCCAATGGAATGCAAGTTGCAGGGTTTTACCAAAAAGGTGAATGGAAAAGTTGAGTATGAGACTTGCTTTAATGTAGCAAAATTATATTCATTTCAACTTTATAAGTACATGTACATATGATTTAGGATCTTGTACTTATAATTGTACTTGAGAGAAAGTTGAAGAATGGAATACATGCATGAGAATGGTATGTATAGACAAAGGAATAATGATGATTTCCTTGTATTTGAACATGTATGTGTAATTGACTTGATGGTCGATTGCTTTGTTTTAAACATGCATGCAATGTCATATCAACTTGGAAAAGTTGATTTGGTCTCCAAGATTGAAAAGGGAGATAATGATGAAGTGTTTCACAAGAGGTGGAATTCTTTCTTTACATGCTTGACTTGAAGAGTCAGTTGTTTGAAAAGGCATGTTTTTGTCAGCTTGTTATTTAGTTAATCATTTGTATACAAGATGTAAATACATGATGATGATTCACATGATGTGAAATTTATTTCTTTTGATGAAGCAAGAGTTTATGTCATGAATTTATTTATTGTATTATGTTGTTTTTGACAAAATGTCAGAAGAAGATTTGCAACAGCAAAAGTCACCATAGAAGTGGCTTGCTAAGAAGTGATTTGACTTCTTAACCCAGTAAACGTACTTTAATTGGTACACATGCAAATTTCAGTTGAGTATACATGAATTTATGATGTAATCTCATGTTTGTTTGAGCCACCTTGGATCGATGATCAAAGAAGCGATGTTCAGCTACCTTTTGTAAACTTCTTAATAGAAATTCTGAATGAGTTTAAAGAAGATAGTTCTTCATAGGAGGGCAAGTGCATCCAGGAAGGGAAGTGTTGACTACCTTCAAGTTTTGGTTCAAAGGCACCAACCATGCAAGGCAAGTGTATGGAGGCTAAAGGAAGAGGGCGTTCTTACTCTCATCTACTGTACAGATCAGTAAATCAGTCTTTTGGGGTCCAAAAGATTCCTAATGGGGAGGAGTGATCAGATATTGATCCAGGACCTTAAGGACCAATCAAGTGCCGACACATGGCAAGCTTAGAGGCTGCCACGTGGCCCTAGAATCGTTGTGTAAAATATGTTGGGGTCCGATGGAATCGAGCCTGTGACCTCCGGCAAGATAGGACAACACTTTACCACCTCCGCCAAATGTTGTTTCTTAACAAACCATGGATGCGGTGCATATTTGTTTTGTATCGGATGGAGGTTTGTTTTAAAAAGTGCTTCAATCCATGTCATTGATATGACCTTTTCAGATCCAATGGATATTGTGTCGTCCGCTCACAATTAGCTTGGACGATCTCAACCATTAATGTATTCCACTCAATCTAATGGTTGTCGCAAAATCTCGCACAGGTTCATGCATGACGGTTAATACTCTAAAAGCACAGGAGAAAAGTGGTTTTCCCATGATACGTGTCAGCCGCTCGGGTTAATCGCGTGAATTTGGAAAATATCGGTTACATCCTTTTAGACACGCAAGATAACGCTCTCCACTTATCAATACCGTGGTTGAAGGATTAACCACGATCGCCAGATATACGTGCGATAAGGTCTTATCCCTCATGTACGCGCCCAACGGTTACGGTAACAGTTACCTCTGACAGCCAACCTGGAGGAGCGGATAAAATTAGGGGGATATGCTAATTTTAGCTAAAGATAAGTGCATTTCGCCAATATTGGTGGAGTATCCCTAGAGGGTACTGCATAAAAGCACTCCAAGAGCCGTTTTTGACAAAAAGCAAAGGAGAAGTAGAGAAGCAGCGAGAGTGGAACAAGAGGCTCGCTAGGCTAATTAGAGCCTTCTAAAGTCGATGGAATAGTCCAAAGAAGCTGAGGAAGTCATCTTCATGGAGAATTTCATTCAAGAATATCGATTTTGGAGCTCAGAGCCACCAGGGGTTGGAGGTAGTTGCAGGAGCTACCAGTACTCATTCTCAGCAAACCAACAGTCGTTCCTGGCTATAGTGAGCATTTTGAATCCATCGCAGGGATTTGTAGAAGTATTTTGAGACTTCTAAAGGCCGAGATGCTACAGGGAAGTTTCAGACAAAAAATGATCAATTTGTTGTTGGTGTCTGATATGTGTTGGAGATAGTAGAAGAAGTTTCAGAGACAGTTGAATAATTATGAAGGAGTTAGTGCCATAAAGAAGCTCAAAGCAGCTCGGAGCACTAATTGAAGGAATCAAGTCTAAGGAGGCTTAGATCTGTTTGAAGAGCAATGACAACCATGACAGGGATATAGATGGTATTCTAAGCCCACTGGCTCAGTTCAGTAACCTTTGGAGTTAAGTGTGGAACTTGTAAAAGAATCTTTGCCATAATCCCAAAGAGCCAAGTCAAGATGACAAAAGCTCAAGGAGACGTAGCCCACGATTTTGGGTGAACTCTTAATTTAAATTTGTTGTTATGTGTTGATGTTTATTTGCTGCTTTATATGACTATTATATATGTGGTTAATATCAACATAAACACATAAGCACTTAAACAGTTAAATACAAACAACATACACCTGTTTCAAGTATTTAATTCTGCAAATGTCATACATAAACTAGGTCATATATTTGTTAAGCTTTGAGTGGGAGGTTCATGTAAGCATAAAAAGTTGTTAAACCCCCATTGCAGATCAAAGAATGAAATTGGATGTTGACCTCTAATATTTTTTTCTAATTACTTTTGCATTAAAATAGTTGCAACAACAAAATTATTTGACCACTAGATCATGCAGGGATTGCATACAATGGATGGAAAATGAAGTGGTAATGTAATATGCAGGGAAGAGTATAAACAAAAAATGCTCATGTGTTCTTAGAAATGTACACTTTTTCCCTTATCCTATAGACTCGTGCTCCCTGAACCACCACATAAACATGCTTTATTACATGCACAAATTCCTAAGTAGTAGCACAAATGTGTTGTAAAGCATGTGTTCATTTTTTATAAAATGTATAGGGCTAAGAGAACCATACCTAGTGCTCAAAAGCGATAATAGTACCTATATACCTATTTAGAGGTAAATGATTTCCTTGGGAGGTTAGTTGTGGTTGTTCAAGATGTCATTATTAGCCCCAGAAGCCTAAAATATTCCTTGATGGTCTAATTCTCTAGCTGGATCCCCTAATCATATTTAGGGTCCATAGAATCATACTTAATATTAAAAATATCATAATAATGTTGACTATCTAGACATAAGAAACTCTCAATAGTCCCTATTTAGAGGTTAAAGATATCATTATTGGCACTAGATGCCCATAATATTCTTTTAGGACAGAAGGCCTTAGTTTCCTCTCTTAATCATGTCCAAGGAAGGAATACCTATGCTTAGTGCTCAAATCTCCTAATCATACCTATATAGCAACTTAGAGGCCAAAGATCTGCTTAAGAGGTCATCTATGGTGGTTTGAGTTATCATTGATGACCCTTGAGCCTTGTTGGATTTTAATCATCAACACAAGATCTATTGCATCAGAAATTCTACATTGGCAATTGCATAACAAGAAATAAGAGAGAATTAAATTGCCTTGAAAAATGTCAAAGTAGCTTTTTCCCCTTGGAAAAAGTCACAATTTCTTTATTGATAAGAAACTGCATTTTGCAGATGCATAGCATATATAGTATATAGGCCTGTGCCTATTGACATTCAAAACTTTAAAAAATTGTGTTCCACCTCGTGATTGAGGTTCAAAAAAAGGTCTATGTTAAGAAGCTCTACGTAGAGAGCCATGTTGTTCTAAAAGATAAAGTAAAATAAACAGTGAATAATTACATATGGTCCTTCAAATTCTATAGATCCAAAAGTGCAAGTAATACAAAAACTTTTGGTGATTTTCATATGCCAAGTTCTATAAACGGCCTGTGATAGTACTGGTAGGTATTTCCGTCTCTTTCCTCCACAATCAGCCATGTGGTGTCTGTTGTCCAGATAAATTGTTCTTACGGACAAGACCGATCTCCCTAGTATCAACTGATATCTAGCAACAAGCAGGACAAGAAAATCTAATTTTCTCTAAACATATTGCGATTCATTAATAAAAACTAAGAGGTGTTTTAGACCCTACCTTAAGTCCAATGCTAGTTTGTGGCAGCCATGCTCGAACAACTTCAAGAGTTTCATTTTAATAACCTACAATCCAAACAAGCACACTTCAAAGAACACTTGCATAGCTAATATAATAAATCATGTTCATCATAGTGATCAAGGAATCTATGAAATAAACCATAAGACACAGCTTATTGAGAAAAATAAACTTGATTGTATTAACTTTGAAATAGAAGAACTTTACAACCTTGGTGCCTTGATTCTATACAAGCTCTTCCCCGGGTCCAAAAAGGAATCTCCTCTACTTTGACAAGCCTCACTCTCCTCCAAATGAGATCAAAAGGTACGTAATATCTCCTCTCAAAAGCTCAATTAGGAAGACTAAGTTCCAGCAACATTTACCCTAAAAAATATTCATCTTTCAACCTCTTAATTAACCAACCCAATGTTTCATTTTATAGTGCAAGGGAAGGAGGTTACAGGTCCACCATTGAAGGGATAGAGTCCTCCTTCAAGGGGATAAGCTCCTCACATCAAGGGGTTAGCTCCTCAAGGAATGGGATGCATGAACCCTCAAGGAGCGAACTTGCCAGCTCAAGATTCCCTCTAGAAGCTTCCAGATTTGACTCAAAGTGAGTTTTTAAGAATGTACTTGCGCCTTTTTAACTTTTACAGGGGTTCGCACCCATAACACAGAGACAGAGCAGTCAGGTGCGCAAGGAACATGACCAATGGGTGCGGTACCGCAGGTAATGCTAAGAGAAAGTGTGAAACTAGAGTTTAAGGGATTTTTAAGGACTTTCTCTTATTTTCAAAGCTTGATATGAATAACTGAGGTTTAAGACTTGCATAGGAGGTATCTATGAGTGGTGATAGACTCATATTGATTACAGAAAGTCAAAGTGACAATTATTGTGCAACAGATTGCCCCCTAAAGTGCGAAGTCTGTAATAGATGAGGATGGTTTTGTCATTTTAGAAGAGTGAAGTACTTTATCATTTCAAAGATCTTCCTGTGGATACTGTAGTGTCCTATCTAGGGTGCTAGATTGGTCTAAATTTATTATCAACTAGGGTGCGTATACTTAGAGGCATGTGCCTAAAATATATAAGCATAAAGAATCTACTCTAGACCGATGATTCCTAAGTACAGTGCTGAGACTATATCTAATGTTAAACTATCAATGAAAGCTTTAACTAAGCATCAAACCATATGCTATTAACAACTAAAACACAATCCATAACATGTTGTGTATCACTAGATTTAAAGGCTTTGGTCTCCTTACAAAGACACCAACATGAAACCCCTGTTCAATGTCACTCAACAGTCATGAATATTTAATGTAAGCATGCAAAGTAAAAATCATAAGCATCGTCCATATCAGTGATTTACAAGCAACCCTGGATCGAATCCTTTACAAGATGTAATTCACAATCTAGATGAAGGTTTGTTCAAGCACATGCACAGACATCTAACAACTCATTCATAAACACAATGTAAGCATCAATCGAATCTCTGAGCATATAAATCGATACCAAATACCATTCAAACGCTTGACTGTAAAATGAAATTAAAATCACAATGCAAATACAACGCAAACGTAATTAAAATGTCGGTATACCATGCACGCAGGGCCCGTCCGCGTCTTTGGCACACCGAGATAGTCACACCATGATCACAGTATTAAGCAATGCACAGAGATTGTAATGCAATCTTATATTAAACCAAAAGCTCTGTTCTAAAGCGACAATGAATGTATATGTAAAACGTAACAGTCTGCAATATCCAAAAGGTAGGTAGGTAGGTAAACGAACATATAACCCGGTTCGGCCTTTTAATTACATACATTACATCCTTTGAACAATGGATGTTTATCCATGGGCGGCTGTTGCTGCTTTTGTAAAAATGTAGAGATGTTCCTATCCTATCTTACGCATATAAAAACTAGGAAACAACTTAAAAATCGAATGGACTGTAACTGAGTGCTGTTGCTGCCTTTGTGCCAACATGCCATAGTTGACTAGGCGTTGACCGTGCATACAGGAGGGATATTTCCGCTGCGAGATAGGTGCTTGTCCATGCTTGGACATTCCTCTTTTCGCCCATACCTTTCGCTCTGACCTGGCTGTCATGCCACATGTCAAATGATAAGCCATTTATAGGTTGTTAAGACTTCCTGTAGTGATTTAGGCCAAAAATCCCAATTTATTAACACAAAACCCCTAAATCAATTTAAATGCAATTCAACAACTATAAAAATATTAATTAATTAATTTCCAAGGCATTTGAGGAATAAATGATGAGAAGAGGTAGGAAATGGTCATGTTTTGGGAGGGAAAAAAGGGTCATAGAATGGTACCAACATCCCTCCCTGACTTAATGACTTAGCATGTCCTCATGCTAACCCTGAAGTGCTTCCTTTAAACTCGGTTCCTGCCTGTACCTCTGCTGCCTTGAGTAATGTGTCAACATTCTTCTTCACCTGGGCATCTTTTTGGTCATGGAGCTCTTGCTTTAGTCTTCTGTACTTTTCCTTGAGGGTCTTCTTTTGGCTGTACCATTTGGTGGCCCACTTGCAAATGTCTGTCTTCTCAGCTTCTAGCTCACTAACCTGCTCTTTTAATTTTTCGTTTTTCTTTTGAACTTCTTTGCTCTGTGTACGGAGCATTTCATTTTCCTTTTTAATAAATTTCTCTAACATATTGGCCTCCATGAGCTCCTCTTTTAGTTTTTTGATTTGCCTCTCTAATTTCTTCTACTTCTTACTGGGAGGTGGTGACCCTCTTTCCTGTTTGTTATTGCTCTCGACTTCTATATCAGCTCCTGGGGGTGAATGGCTTTCAATATGCACATCAGCTCCTGGCCCTGGTGGTGAATGATCACTGCTTTGAATGTCCATCTGTATAGGTGCATTAGATTCTTCTTGTAACTGAACTTTCGATGCCCTTCTCATTCTTCTTGAGTAAGTGGTGAAGAATTTGTCTTGTTCTTCTCTTTTTGCATCTTCCTTCCTCATTTGTCTGGTCCTTATGCTGCTCACAGGTATCTTGTTAGCTCTGGATGATGCCGAATATCCTCATCAACGTCTTTCATAAACCCTGAGTTCTCTTGTGATTTCTCTTTGACTTCCTCGTCCCTGATCTGGTTGGCAGCTAGGAACTCCTTCCATGTTTTCCCTCTTCTTTGCATTTCATCTTCAATGAGAATTTTAATTAAACCAAAATGTTATAAACTTTTGTCCTCGTTTCCTTTCTGCTTCTGAATAGTTTTGGACATCTTGGTTATGCTCTGTAGTAAGAAGTATGGTAAACTAATGACACATTGTTTCTTTATGTGCAGCAACAACTTGATGTGATACAAATAGAAAATTCTGTAGCGGCCCTCACAGGTCACAAACTTCTGGAGTATGTAAACCATTTCGTCCCAAGGATGCACTAGCCAACTTCTTGGGACGCCCTTCTTCCAATTTACTGCTAAGACTCGTGACCTGGACATGAATTGGGTCCACGATTTTTCTTTAAACTGTTTGGTTTTGAAGTATTTTTCTCCCTCTGGGCTAGCCCCTGTTGCTTGGGCAATGGTGTCCTCTGAGAACCTGAATGAGAAAGTGCCTATCAAGACCTTCTCTCCATTGAACGTGAAGGCAAATTGCTTGACAAGTTCTTCATTGCTTCCATTGAATTTTTCTAAGAAGGGTAGCCACTGTATTTCCCTCAGAATCGAAATACAGTCCTCGTGGTACTGAGAGCTATCAAATATATTTGGCTTGACCCTATTTGTCATCTTGGGAGAGGGTCGAGCTTCCTAACTTGTGAATTTGACAAGGAGGTCTGAGTTTATTACTTGAGATAATCGCTCCTTTAATGTTCACTATGATGCTGGGTCGGTTTGTTATATAGCTCGACGAGATTCGAAACTCTGCCCTCGGTCCTTGCTGTGGAAGCTTATGCACTAGCGTATGTAGTTGGAGTTTTACGCCAACGTATATAATCCTGGGAATGAGTAAAACGACCACTGTTTTCTCCTTTGTTAATGAAGCTCGATTCAGAATGTATTTAATTTCAAAACAGAGGAATAATGATAGTATCACTTGCATAAACGTTATGATAGGAGTGCTGAGAGGTGTATGTACGTCGGGTGGTGAATCATCACTCGGCCCATGCAACTTAATGAATAGGCCTGCTGTCGCTTGCCTTGGTATAATTACCCTTTCTAATTTTTTTTCTATTAATTTTTTCAAAAAGGTAGCCACGTGTCCTGTTGGTACTCTTCTAAGGGAAGGTGTAGATTTAGGAAGCGGATATGGCGGTAAATGGCTGTAGGATGCTTAGGGAGTATTGGAGTGAGGGGTGAATGAATTTTAAAGTAGGAAGTAGATTGGGGTAGGGAAGAATTAGGGGAATAAGAGAGGATGGAAAATGTGCCTTTGGAACTAATTACTAACAGTCATAGCTATTAGAATTAACATAAAAATTAATCTAAGAAATTAAGTGTTAAAAACAAGGAATACATTACACTGTTTGACTGCTGTTGCATTGGCATGCTGAGTAGAGCTAACTTTTGACTGTTGTTTGATTTCTTTGTTGTTTATAACAGGTCCCTTGAGGTATGCAACAGGTCCCTCTGCAGTGCTGAAGATGTTCATGCAATTCTTTGTGTGCATGCAGGTGCTACTGAGCTTGGGTGCTTGATTGATGAAGTCCTGATGAAGTCTTGATCCTGCTATTGTAGAAACTTGCAGGAGCTGTATTGAAGTGATTTTTTTTTGAAGTATCAATCTCCTAACAGGTCCCTTTGATATGTCTAAACAGGTCCCTTACTGCTGATATTACTGCTGGTGCTGGTAGCATGGTCTTCTTGGACAGAACAGGTCCCCCGGCATGATATTTACAACCACGTCCCTTTGATATAAAACAATGACAAGACAGCTTATTCATTGATGTCCGGAATGGTGGAACAAACTGTTTGGAAAATTTACAAAAAAAAAATTGTACAATGGAGAGATAAGAAAATAAGAATACTAATGCTCCTCTCCCCCACAAAAATTTTGACTTGTCCTCAAGTCAATATTCAGGTGAAACATGAAACAGTGATAAAGAAAAAGAATTCTTACCTGCCAATGAATTGGTTTTCGAGTAGGAATTCGAGGTTAGAGTGTGCCAGAATATGGTTTTCACATCTAACCC
>APFE030196602.1:2847-12998 GCA_000404065.3 Pinus taeda
CACTATATCATCACAGTGATTTATTATTTCAGGAATTCAAGTTTGCTCCTGAGGAATACATCCCTTTCTCACATCCCAGCTTAGTGAAAATTTCTTAATTGCTTTTCACTGGTTGTTTACACTCCATAATCACAATTTAAAGTTTGTTTCATGAAGTATCTAAACGGCCCTGTAACTCCAGCTGCATCAAACCCAAGATTTCAAATAAGCAACAACCACTGACTCCATTGCCCAATGGATTAATTTTACCTACAGAGAACATTTCAAAACTATCAGAAAACATCCTCCCAACCAAACATAAACCAAATAAACCTTCACTTCATAACTAGCCTAAAATCTCCATAGAATAGAGACAAACCTTAAAGAGAGAGCCCTCTCTAATTACAGCTGGGCTAGAAGCTGTAATCCAAAGATTGGTTAGTGGTTACCTCGGCCGTATTCCCTTGGGAGTCATAGTGAACAACCTGGGCGTTAACATAAATGGCGACTCCACTGGGGAGCTCTTCAGGATTTAGATCATACTGTATGTCTGCTAAAATCACACTTAAAATCTGAATATCAGTCAAGAAGCCTTTAAAATCTGTTTCTGTACCAACACTTACAGCCTCAAGGAAGAGTTGATTCAGGTATCCTTTATACTCATTTGGAGATACACAGAGCCTTTCTCAATCCTGTCTAGTCCTTGCTATACAAAATTTTCCTAAAAACTCAAAAAGGCTAGCTCAGAAGTTGGCTCCCAAAAAGAATCTTCAGTACACTAGGGCAAATCCTAACGCAAACCCCCCTACTGTCTTTGAAAATCCTAATACAATCCCCAAAATTATAAAGAAGCAGCAAGGGCCAGACAATCTTGCTGACCTAAGTCCAGAGACAGTTCACCCCAACCCCATCTCCACTCCAATCAAGGTACTTTTTCATTCCACCCCTAATTCCCCTAGTTCTCCATCCACATCTCAAAGACCTCCACCCACATCCTCGTCCCCCACACATATTCCCTTGACCAACACTCTAAGTTCTGCCATACCTATTACCCCTGTGGTACCCATTGTTCCTTTTATCCCAGTTGTCCCTGCCAATCCCCAAAACCTTGTGAATATGGCTATGAGATATGCACCTCTGCAATTACCTGCCAATCCTGTAGCTCTACCTCAGGATTACCAAGCCGAAATCTCATATTTTGACTCCATTGGCCCTTACTCTGCTATTCAGCATGCTAAGAGAATGCAGGATCATTTCGAGAACTACAAGATAGCTGATGAGAGTGTGAGGATGAGAATTTTTGTCCAAAGCTTAACAGGTGATGTCCGAACTTGGTTCAGGTCACTTCCTGCAAATACCATCACAACCCCTGACGAGCTTTACCAAGCCTTCACCAACAGATGGGAGAAGAAGAAAGACCCCTTACATATACTTGGCGAATATGACATGATTAAGAGAGGTCCTCAAGAGACAGTTCTAGAATACTGTGCTAGGTTCAATAATGTATACAATGCAATACCCCAAAACTTAAGACCTCCCCCTGATTTCTCCTTATACAAATTCCCTGATGGATTTGACCCTGATATGGCTTATCAATTGAAAGAAAGAGCCCCTCAAACCCTTGAAGAAGCACAGAAGGTTGCTGTCACAGTTGAGGCAAACCGAATTGCTAAGAGGAACAGGGCTAGATTAGAAAAAAGAGTTGCCTTTAAAGAGGAACCCTCAGCCTTTGACCAGAAATTGGATGCAATAATCTCTGGTATGAAGAGGCTAGGCGACAGGGTAGAATCTGTGGAAAGGAAGTCTTCATGGGAGGCACCACCAAATAACTCTAACAGGAATCCAAACTTTAGGAGAAATCAGAACCCTAATGTGGGCAAAGCCAATACTGATCCAGAAATAAGACCTCCATTTCAAGAGAACTATGCTGAAACATCCACTTCAGACGAGCAAGTGGATTGTACCCATATCCACCTAATGGGCCTTGATGATGAGCACCAAGTCTTCCTAAGTCAAGAAGATCATGAGGAAGAAGACAGTAAACAATTCCAAATCAAGTCAGGTGAGTCATTTGATTTCAAGCAAGGCTATGACACAGCTGTTTATGAAGTCCATAAACAATACAAACTAAGAAGTAGGACTGTAAACATAACACGGCCTGAAATAATCAAGGATAGAATGCAGCCCAAGAGTGTCATAGTAACAGAACCAATGAATACAACTAATTCACTCACAAAGGAAGTAACTATTGAAGAAGTTACTGAACAAACACAAAAGCCACTAGCTGCATCATCTGTACAGCCTAATCCAAATAAAAAGCCTCAAGAGGTGAATGAAAAACACAAGCCCCAAGATCAAGAAGAAACCTTGCTAAATAAAGAAAAGGTGCTCACCCAAAACACTAAGGTCCAACTTGAAAAACCCTTTGACTTGGAAGCTGAAATTGGCAAACTGAAAATAGCCATTCCTCTTGCAGAGCTAGCCAGACATGACATCTATAAACCACAGATTGAGAAGTCCCTCCAACTCACTCAAAGCAAAGACAATGTCAATGTATTGGATGACACCCCTGAATTACTGTTTGGTCCAGAGGTTGATGGGAAAGCAGCAGGCACAGGGATATTACCATTCTATGTTAGCTTGCATATCCATGACAAGATATTACACAATGCAATGTTTGACTCAAGTGCCTCTCATAACCTGATGCCAAAATCAGTCATGGAAAGGCTGAATTTAGATATTACCAGGCCATGTAAGGATCTATTCTCATTTGATTCCAGCCAGGTAAAGTGTCTAGGCCTGATAAAGGACTTGTGTGTATCCCTAGTCCAATACCCAAACAAAACAATCTTGATGGATGTTGTTGTTGCTGATATCCCACCCAAGTATGGGATGTTATTATCAAGATCATGGGGGGCTAAACTTCAAGGGTCCCTTCAATCAGACATGTCATATGCTATGATCACAGTCCTTGGTCAACCCAAGAGATTATATAGAGAGTCACTCATGAAATACATGGTCAGCACTGCAAAGAAACCTCAAAACTTCCCCATATATGCTGTCCATTCTGACATAGACTCATATATTTTGTTCAATGACAATAAAGGTCACACAAACAATGAAGAAAAGACAATCAAAATAGATCAGGACTTTAATCATCAAATTGTTGTTCTAAAAACAAAGCTGATCCCACCAAATGGGAAGACTACCCTAGAAGTCAAACTAAATGAAGGACCTAAACTTCAACTCACAAGTCCGGACCACAGAGATATTATTCAACCTCCCCTAGAACAAGAGATCCCATGGTTCCTAGAATTTGATGGATTAGTTAACAAATTAGGGGCAGGAGCTAGAGTTTGGATACATAATAAACAAAACAGCCATGCAAAAGGTAGAGCCTATAGACTAAACTTCAAGTGCACTAACAACATGGCTGAGTATGAAGCTCTCCTACTAGGCCTCAAGTTAATACAATCCCTACAAGCCATGAAAGTGTCAATCTTAGGAGACTCAGACCTAGTTATCTAACAAGTGAAAGGCAATTTTGTTACCAATGACAAAAGACTGAGGTCTTATAGGTCTGCTGCCACTGAGCTTCTAGAGTCCTTCACTGAATTCCAGATTACCAAAATTCCTAGGGCTCAGAACCTTGATGCTCATAGTTTAGCCACATTTTCAAGTACTTGTAAGCTGCCTTTTGAGCCCCATCACTGTTTCACAGCCGAAGTAAAACACAGACCATCTGTCCCAAACAATGTTAAGGACTGGCAGGTGTTTGATGATGACACACAAATAAACAATTTCTTGACTTTACAGGAAGAGTTTTTAGGTCTAAACATTGACACTGAGACAAAAATTCAATCACAAATACTTAAGACAGAAAATCAATCACAAATACATGATAAACACAATAACTAAGCAATATCACCCAAAACAGCTAATCAAATGCGACATCCTACAATCTTCAACAAACACAACATACTAGAAATCCAACAAGCTAAATATGAGAAGATAGTTGACTATGAAACTGAGGTGATACAATTAAAAGATAATTTTCTTCCAATAGGCTTAGCCCCGTTGGAAGACATTTTTGACTCCAATGATGTTCCCAATAAACCAAAATTGCAGCCCCTCAACACTACCATAGAAGAGCATAACATTGGGACGGTTGAACAACCCAAAATCATAAAACTATCTGTTGCATTACCTCCTGAGCAAAAGCCCAAATACATTGACCTTTTTAAGGAGTTCCAAATGTGTTTGCATGGAGTTATGAGGATCTAAAATCCTATGACACCTCTGTAATACAACAAACTATCCCACTCAAGCCAAATCAGAAGCCCTTTAGACAAAAATTGAGGAGAATCAATCCTATGCTCCTCCCAGCAATGGAACAAGAGGTACAAAAAATGTTTAAAGCAGACATTATAGCACCAATCAGATTCTCTGATTAGATTTCAAATCTAGTCCCCACAAGAAACAAGACTGGTGAGATAAGGCTCTGTGTTGATTTAAGAAACCTCAACCAAGTATCATTGAAAGACAATTATCCCTTACCCAAGATGGATCACATCTTGCAGAGAGTAGTGGGGTCCTCAAGGATTTCCTTACTTGATGGGTTCTCAGGCTTCAACCAGATCTTAGTCCATCCTGATGATCAGGACAAAACTGCATTTACAACCCCATGGGGAACCTTTAAATTGTTAAAGTGCCATTTGGTTTGAAAAATGTAGGGGCTACATTCCAAAGAGCAATGGACATTGCTTTTGCTAAAGAGATTCATGACTTCCTTGTCATTTATTTAGATGATCTCACACCTTTTTCCAAATCTGACCAGGAGCACCTAAAACATCTAAGGCCTTTCCTTGTCATTTATTTATATATTCACAACTTGTAGGAAATATGGAATCTCCTTAAATCCTAAGAAATCCTTCTTTGGTCTGGAGGAAGGTAAACTGTTGGGTCACATTATTTCCAAAGATGGCATCAGAATTGATCCAGACAGAATCCAGGCCATCTTACAAATGCCTCATCCAAGAAATATAAAGGAATTGCAAGCCTTTTTGGGAAAAATCAACTTTTTAAGGAGATTTATCCCAAACCTGGCTGAGCTGAGCAGATTTCTTAATAACATGCTTAAAAAAGATTCAAAAGTAAAATGGACAGTAGAAGCAAGTCAAGCTTTTGAAGGCATCAAGTTTGCCCTCACTCAAACCCCAGTCTTAACCAACCCTCAATTTGATATGGAATTCATCATATTTTCTTTTGCTTCCCAACACACAATTGCTGCAGTTTTACTACAGAAAGATGACCAAGGGAATGAGAAACCCATTGCTTTCTTTAGTAAAGCTCTTAGAGATGCACCCCTCAAGTACCAGATCGTGGAAAAACAAGCATATGCTTTGGTCAAAGCTATTAAATACTTTAGGATTTACATCCTATACTCCCATGTAATAGCCTATGTACCAAGCCCAATTGTCAAGCATATACTCACTCAAGAGAACTTAGAGGGTAGAAGAGGAAAATGGATTGCAAACATTCTAGAATTTGATATTGAAATAAAACCTACAAAACTTATAAAAGGGCAAGGCTTGGCCAAATTAATGTCTGAAACAAATTTCCAAGCCTTGGACATCAACCAACTGGATAGTGAACCGAAGCTGGCGACTCCAAAGATCAATGTAGCCCTTTGAACAATCCCCCTGGTATTCTGATAATTTGTTATGTGTTACAAAAACCTGTGTGCTCCCCCGATGCTCCCCCAGGGCTGTCCAGAACTAAATGTAGGTTCTTAAAAATGAAAGCTTTAAAATTTTGTGTTATGGATGAAATCTATTTGGAAAAACCATGAGGGTATCTTTATTAAATTGTTTAATTGAAAATGAAGCTAATAAGATCATGGAAGGAATTTCATGCAGGTGATTGTGGTGGGCATTGGTATTTGGAAATCTATGTGGGATAAAATACTGAGAGCTGGATACTATTGGCCTACTGTTTTCTCTGATGTCAAGAAATTCACCACTGCATGTCATAAATGTCAAGTGTTTGAAGGAAAGAGACAATTACTGCCACTACCTCTAAGGCCTATTGCAATAGAGAGACCATTTCAGCAATGGGGTTTGGATTTCATTGGAGAAATTAATCCCTCATCTTCAGGCCAACATAGATGGATCCTAACAGCTACAGACTACTTCACCAAATGGACTGAGGCAATTCCATGCAGACAAGCAAATTATTCCACCATCATCCAGTTCCTTGAGACCAATATTCTTGCTAGATTTGGATGTCCAGATAAAATAATAACTGACAATGCTGCTGCTTTTAGATCTAAGAAGATGATCAGCTTCTGTCACAAATTCCGCATCACTTTGGGCCATTCTACTGCTTACTATCCCCAAGGAAATGGCCTTGCAAAATCATCAAATAAAATCCTGGTAAACATGATAAAGAAAGTGTTGGAAGAGAACAAAAATAATTGGCATAAGAAACTTGTCAATGCCTTATGGGCAGATAGATTAACAACCAAAAGATCAATTGGGGTCAGCCCATATGACTAAGTCTATGGATTAGAAGCCAAATTTCCTTCATCACTAGGGATCCCTATTATGAAGCTACTCCAAGAAAGTCAAGCTGAGCCCAATGATATGCAAAGGAGGGTGAATCAGATTATATGTTTACAGCAAACCAGAGACCAAGTTTATAACAAAGTTCAAATCTTACAAGAAAAGCTCAAGAAAGCTTTTGACAGAAGGACCAAGGCTGAGGATTTTAACATGGGTGACAAAGTTCTCAAGTGGGATTCAAGAAGAGAAAACAAAGGAAAGCATAGAAAGTTTGATTCCCTTTGGAGAGGACCATTTTTCATCCAAGCAGTGCAAGGGAAGAATACATACTTTCTTAAGAATCTTGATGAAACTGATTTGGATGAAGGTCCTGTCAATGGTAGGATGCTCAAGCACTATTTTGACTACCTTCCATAAATGCAGTATGGCTGCCCTTCTACATAATTTACTGTATATAGTATTTTCTCTGAGCATGTGAATAACTTGATTTCAAGAATCTTGCAGAAGCAGGAAAAGACTGGATGGCAGCAAGTATTATAAATAGGTCAGTCCACATTTTGAGGGTTCAAGGATGAAAAAGCTCCAAGTTTTGGAAGCAGTAGCCAAAGGGCCAAGGCATGCTGACCTGCTGTTCTTGGTCTTTCAAGAAGAAAAACCATCCCCATGTGGAGCCACTGTTGGATACCTATACCAATAGGTTTCATATTTCATGATTGGCAAATTCAAATGCCAAATATGCTCTGCTTTGCTGATACAAAGATCCCATATTTCCAAGGAAAGGCAAGGGTGTGTACATGCCTTCCATATCTTATTAAATTTTGATGGATGGTCAAAAGTCTAATCGGATCATGCCATGTTTCAATTTTTCTATTGTAGAATAGAGAAAGAAATCTGTCCAAACTGTTTAATCTTGGCAGATCAGTTGTTAGGCAGAGAAACTAAGGTTCCCAACTGCTTAATCTGGGGCCTTGGAAGAAATAAGGGTAGTGTTAGATAGGAAATCAAAGGAAAAAGCCAATGGAAAAGAAAAGGCATATGAAGGGTCTGCAAGTCCAAGTGCACCCTCCAAGAAGAAACGAAAAATGCTAGGCTAAATAGTTGGGTAGGTAGATGGGGTTGCAGAAGTGATGTTCCTCCCAAGCTGCATTTTGCTAATCAAATACAAGGAAAAGAACATAAGGGAGCATGTCTAACTTCCCTTTTCGCTTTATTTATCACTCATTACTAACATCCCTTCACCAGTTGTGATTATGAAAGAATTGAAGGTTTTATGGTGGTCCTTATGCTTTTAGAAGCCACATTTCTTGTGTAAAGTTCTTTTCATTTTGATCTACTCTTTAAACTAAGTTGTTTCCAAGAAAACGTGGTAACATCACTCCTCATTCATCTTCCCCCTCCATATTGACCTCTAACTCTTATTATCTAGCTCCCTATGTCTCCTTTTCCCTACTATTATAACACCATGGTGTATAAACCCTAAGTAGTTTATAAATACCCCCTCCTTGGCATTATAGCCATATATTTCACTACTAGCGAATTGAATTAACACCTGGTTAGATCAAGAACCCAAGCCTAACCTCTTATCTCCCCAGAACTCATTGGCCCATTCAAACCTTCACTTTTCCTAAAAACCCTTAAAAAACCTTTTTGCACCCTTATACCTGCTCAAAAGCAAAAAAATATGCTAAAGCCCACTTTCTCTGCCTTATCCTAAGGTCGGGACTCATTCGCGCTTTTGCATGAAAATTTCATTAAAAACCCTCTTATCCTAAGTTTTTGATAGCCTGAGCGATTTTGCAAAAAAATCATTTATAAACCATAGTTTTCGCCCTTTTTCCCGGAGTTTGCGGCCATATATGATTTAACAAAGAAATACATTGAAAACCATTTTAATTCGTTGAATTTCTTAAGGGTCCCGCCGGGCACAAATACCATGGAAAACATTATTTAATCCCTGCCCGATGCCGTATCATACGTACGACTCAAGGGCCCGTCAACCGTCTGATCAAGCCTTTTAAATCCAACGGTCGACGCGAATTTCGGATCGGCTCCGACATCCGATAGATATCCTCTGATATTTGTCAGATGCTGATGTCACGTAGGGTCCACGCATCGCCTCCAAATTCCATCAGAGCCCCCTCTGACAGATTCCTCGAAGTATAGGAGGTGGTCCGATATTGCGCCACCTGTCTGCCAATGCCAGCGCTGCCTAGCTGCCTGCGTCATCACCGCGACCGCGCGCCCCGCCCACCACTAGTCCACCTGTCTGCCATCTCACCACCCCCGTGGACCACTCACAGGCCACCATGTCACCCCACCCTGACCCACCTGGTGACATCATGCTGACGTCATTTAAAAAAGGCACCAATGACCCGAAAAAGCCATATTTTTTCAATTTTTGCGCGTTTTTTGCACTTTTTGGAAAAAACATTGCTGCGCCCTCTGCATACGTTTTACGACCAAAACTTCACCAACCTACTCGAAACAACCAGGAGGTCTTCAGCGCGCCTACCCACCTGCTTTTCCGACCCAGGCCATCAATTTACCAGGTATTTGTCCATGCAAACTTCTCTAAAAACTGATTTTTCTCTGTAATAACAAAAAAAATCACTTAGAGCACAGAAAACGTGTAATACACCAGAAAATTTCCTGCACCCAGCTCCCTCTTGAAAAGTTAACGGTTGAAATTCATCAGCCGAGCCATTAAGACTAAACTTTCACTGAAAACCTGCATTCTTCGTTCACGCAATTGTGAACTAAAACCCGGAACCTGCACTCAATTGTTAAGAAAGGTCTGTTAAAGACTAATATTTGCCTTCTCAAGGGACTAATACAGTATTTCAATTGCTGCAGACTTGCCCTGTTACCCTGCATTTTTTAATTTTACCTCTTTACTCTGGCAGTGCTCTTTACTATTGCCCAATCTAAGAAACAACAGTTTGTTTACAAAGCAGAATCCAAGTAACCATGCAGACTCCAATTGCACTAGTTGCCCTCAATGTTGCTCCCCTAAATGCCCCTCAGAGTGAATTGGAGTGGCAGGATTTGGCAGACTTGGACTACCAAATCTTAGAGGACTCCTCATCAAAAAGCAAGTTCCACCTCCACCTGCTGAATGAGCTTAAGGCCAAACATACAGATGGGACAGACATACTAGGCATTTGGGATTCCTTCCTCCCAATTTTCAGGCTCCCTCAGGTCAACCAATTCCCTGACCTGATTCATCTATGTGCTGTCTGTTATGCTCAGTGGTATTCTACATAACCCTTGAGGCCATTAGAGAAATTCTACAGTTCAAGACTCAGAACAAATTGGTCCCCTTGTCTCTATTGGATTTGATCAACCAGGGAGCTAAGATGCTAACATATGCACAAATCATAAAGCTCAACCAATTGTTCATTAAAGACTCTGACACTGTGCTGTACCCTCCTATTTTTTATGGCTACCTTAATCAACTGGGTGTAGATCTTGCAGACATGATCAGTTCCATCTTGGGGTACAAATCAGTTGAATTTGTTGATGAAACTGTACTAGTAATGATGACTATGTTTTCCCCTGGAAAGAGTCCAATCTATTATGATTATGCCACATACATTTCAGATAAGATGC
>APFE030196602.1:13371-49677 GCA_000404065.3 Pinus taeda
TGAACCTGTCAAGAGAGAAGGTGTTCAGATACACCTCCTACATCTACCACCTCATTCTATATTATCAACATGAGAAGTTCTCCTTCGTTGTTAAGAGAACAGATGCAGAAGGAAATCCAAGGTCAGTAGTGTACTGGACCTCAGTGTTTCATAGCAGGACCTACTCTCCATATACCTACTATGAGTTCATAGACCTCTTCATCCACCTAGCCATGTCTTTATTCCTAAGCTCGCCTCCTCCAAGACTGACTGATGAGATGCAGAGGATCCTGCAGTCATCCAAGGTGTACAGCATAGGGGATTGGTACTTTTACCAACACTACACCATAATCAGAATATATGGGTGTGAGTTACCCCCATACAGATTGCCCAAGTATGTGCCTATGAGACTATTTGCCCTTGAATATTTCAGGCAATTTGGGAATGTTGATATGGTACACTCTGCAGGCAAGGGCAAGAAGGCACAGCTAAAGGTGAAAAATTAATTGGGCCACCTTGTCTTGAACAAAAGGCAAGGCTGGAAAGAAGCTGATAGAAAGCTAGAATGCCTTGGCCTGAAAACCAGTTTCCTTTGGAAACCCTATGACCCTAATCATTCCATATCATTCAGAAGGCTAAAATATAAGCTCTCTAGCTATGACCATGTGAGTTTGCCCCACATTGAAAAATTTGCCAACCAGCCAAAATGGAAAAGGGGCACACTAGAGGAACCGGTCACACAAGAAGAACTGAATGAAAGAGCTAGAAGGCATCTTCTGAAATTGGCTGACTTGGAATCTACTCCACAGGTATTCTCTTTGCCAAAGCCTCAAGCAGGAGTAGCTACCTCATCATCTACAGCACATCATGAGGCAGTCCAAACCACAAGCCAAGCTCAGAGCAAAGGCAAGGAGAAGGACATGGAAGAACAAGAGGCACAACAGGGACAGGTGCAGCCACCCCAACAGGTACAGCAACAAAAAGAGCAACAGGCATAGGGGGAACAGACATCAGAGGCCCCAATGGCCACACAGCAGAAGCCAGCACAAATGGCACCCCCAAGGCAAGATTCAAGGATTGACTCCTCCGTCCTCCAAACCCCTCAAAGGGAGGACGTGAACAGAAAAAGAGATAGAGAAACTCCCCTTACTGCATCACCAAACCAAGGGGAGAAAAGGAAAAGGCTAAATCCTTTCTCTGAAGAGGAAATGCCAATGGGGCAAACTTTAGGTACAGGCCTACCCAGCATGGAGGCCTCAGCCAGCTCCTTCCAACAAGAGCAAGACAGGGCAATAGTAGGAGAAGTAAGCTCCTTAGGGCAAAGGAGGGAAGGTGAGAAAAGCATCAAGTAGTAGTTTAAGGATATCAAAAGCAGAAATGAACCATTAAAGCTGCAACTTTATAATCACCTGTTGAAAATGACCCCTACAAACCAGCAAAGGCTCATGTCTACATATGATGCACATGAAGGAAAAATGATCATGAGCCATTTTACACCAACAGTGCAGCAACCACAATCAGCTGCAGATTATATCAGGACCAACTTGGAGGTCTTGTCAAAAGACATCCACCCAATGGATCAAATAGAGCTGCACAAATAAACAGGTGAGATGGTCTATGCCACATTGGCAAACAAAACCCTGGTGAACTATAGGCTGCAAAATAGCCTAAATAACACTGCTGCACAGCTTGAGCTGGAAAGGGCTTCCTCTCAAGCTAAGGACAATAGGATCAAAGCTCTGGAGGAAATTATAATAGAGCTTGGGCATGATCCTAAAGATGTTAAGGCAGTGCAAGAAATCCTGAAGCTGAGGGATGCTGATATGGCAACATTGAGAAAGATGTTAAAAATCCCAGCAACTCTTCATCCTCAAACAGAAGAGGTTGCCTAGCTTAGGCAAGAGAAGGATGTAGCTGCTATGCTCATGACATCAGAGGCTACCCTGCAAGCAGCATTACAACAAAAGTGGGCAGGGCAAACCTCAGAACCTCCTCCACAAACAATAAATCTTGAGGAAATCCTTCAAACCAATGCCCCTCCCAGCCAGCAGGTACAGCAGGTAGCACCATCCACCTCAGCACCAACAACAGAGTAGGCTGAAAGCCTAGACATGCAAAAGTTGAGGAATGAAATTCAAGTCTTGGAGTCTCAGATGCCAGAGCTAAATCAAGCCAAGGACAGTCTGGCAAAAATCAATGAAAAATATGACAAGTCCAAGCAAAATGTGGCTGAAAGAGAGAGGGAGGTAAAGGCCCTCAAGAAAAGGATAACTGAGCTAGAAAAAGAGCTGACACTAGACAAGGTCACATCTGAGCTCAAAAGGGTCGTGTGGGGCCATATTGGCCAGTCTATCACAGATCAGTGGGAGTATATTGAGGCCATCCATGACCAAATAATGCTCATTGGAAAAGCACACAGAGAGATACAACGGGCAAGGGCATCTCTAGGCAGTATGCCTGAGATTGCCACTAGAATGATAAATGTGCTAAACTACAGAACAAGCTCCCAACTCATCAAAATGGGAATTGGAAACAGGACAGAGACCATCTCACTAATAAGAAGGGTCCTGACATTGAGAAACCTGATTCGGACCCTGCAGAGGAGAACCCAGGATATGCAAGCAGACATCAATAAATTTCAGAACAGGTTTATGGCATTGCAAAACAGGCGTCTGCCTAGCCTGCTGGAGCCATCAGGAAAGTTGCTCTCACATGAGAAATATGCTAAGAGAGTGAGAACTTTTGCAGGAAATCAGATTTCAGAGGCAGCTAGTTAATCAATAGAAACAGGACCAATAACAGGGCAGACCCTCTTCAACAGGGTAGAAAGTTTATTTTTTATTATGAATGAAATCAAACATTTGTTTGATGAGCCTCCCCATTTTTACAAGTATACAGAGGCCGATGAGACCATGGGGTAAATTTTGAGGCATCAATTGCCTACACCAGATGTATGGGAAAATTTGATACAATTACTGTTAAATCAAAGTCAGGAACTATGATTTTACTTTTTGAAAATATTTAAATTTTCATACGCAGGAAGATAAAGTCACATCAGCAGGTATGCAGAAAGAGGCTGAGCCAACTCAGCACAAGTATTCGGCCACCACAACAGCATGAGCAGTCACAGGTGAGAGGGCCGAGAAGCTACAGGAAAACACAGCTGCACAGACACGTCATTCAGCAGTTATAACAAAGCTCTCAACCAACTCCGTGAGCTCCAAAGGTCAAAATTGTTCTGACGGGAATTAAGAGCCTTTAAAGTTTATTAAAGATTGTAATAACTTTTCATCTGCAATCTTTGTACAAGTTAAAGAAGATATTTTCCCTCTCAGATGACTCAAATGCCTGAGATATTTTGTATGAGACTGCTATATATTCCCCCTCGCACTTGTTAGCAGGGTTTGGACATTGGATGTAGGAAATCTTTTTCATATCTATTCTGCTCCTCTTCTACTATAATTCTCAAAGAAATAATACAAAGGATGATGGAATTTCCAAAGCTCTGTGTTATTTGATCTTGTCTGGTGCTTAGCTGAAAGTTGTAGGATTCCTGCGTATCTCATGACTCAATAAGTTTCCCTTGTACCTCTTTGTTATATGTTTGTTGATCTTTCATATATGTTTCATGTTTCCATGTTTGAACTGTTAATAGCAAGGAAAAAGAATAGTTCTAGGAATTAATCACAGATTACCCTAGACTCAATCTAAGCTATTTTAAATGTCTTTTTTTCAGTTATGGTAATGAAAGTGTAATTCTTAATTGCTACCTTTCACACTATATCATCACAGTGATTTATTATTTCAGGAATTCAAGTTTGCTCCTGAGGAATACATCCCTTTCTCACATCCCAGCTTAGTGAAAAATTCTTAACTGCTTTTCACTGGTTGTTTACACTCCATAATCACAATTTAAAGTTTGTTTCATGGAGTATCTAAATGGCCATGTAACTCTAGCTGCATCAAACCCAAGATTTCAAATAACCAACAGCCACAGACTCCATTGCCCAATGGATTAATTTTACCTGCAGAGAACATTTCAAAACTATTAGAAAACATCCTCCCAACCAAACATAAACCAAAGAAACCTTCACTTCATAACTAGCCTAAAATCTCCATAGAACAGAGACAAACCTTAAAGAGAGAGTCCTCTCTGATTACAGCTGGGCTAGAAGCTGTAATCCAAAGATTGGTTAGTGGTTACCCCGGCCGTATTCCCTTGGGAGTCATAGGGAACAAACTGGGTGTTAATAGAACAAAAATTATCCTCTAAAAGGTAGCAAAAATGGGTCGCAAAGATGTTGGGTTATGACTTTGATATCATCTACAGAAAAGGGAAAAAAAATGTTGTGGCAAATGCACTCTCAAGAATGGATGAGGATGTGGAAGCATTGATGTGCGCCATTTCTATTATCCAACCAGATTGGATAAACGAAGCAAGGGATTAATGGAATAATTACAAAGAAGTGTGGGCAATCATTCAAAAGTCACAACAAGATCCAAGTACATCTGACACATGTAGCTCAAAAGATGATTCATTATGGTAAAAAGATCGCTTATACCTATGTCAGAATTCTCAACTCAAACAAAACATTATTATGGAATTGCACACTTCTCCCTTAGGAGGGCACTCAAGATTTTTAAAAACTTACCACAGGGTTAAGAAGGAATTTTTTTGGGATTACCTTAAATCGGATATTCAAAAGTTGGAATTAGAATGTTTGGTTTTCCAACAAAATAAAGTTGAAACAATTAAGACCACGTGTCTATTACAACATTTATCCATTCCAAGCCAACATTGGGAGTAGGTTTCAATGGATTTTATCACTGGTTTACCCAAGTCCAAAGGAAAGGGTGTCATCATGGTGGGAGTTGACAAAATTACCAAGTATGCACACTTTTATGCATTATCTCATCCATTTAAAGTGGGTATAGTTTCTACCGCTGTTATGGAAACAATTAAAAACCTACATGGAAACCCAAAGATTATTGTAAGCGTTAGAGATCCCATTTTCACTGGAAATTTTGGACAAAATTATTTTCTTGTCTAGGTACTCAATTAGCTCATAGCTCATCTTATCATCCTCAATCTGATGGGAAAACTGAGATAGTAAAGAAATGTTTGGAAGGATATCTTCATTGCTTTGTATCTAATAAATAGACACAATGAGTCAAATGGTTTCCTCTAGCTGAATGGTGGTATAACACTTCCTTCGATACTGCAACAAAAATGACCCCATTTATGGCACTTTATGGATATTGTCCACCATCTGTTACATCATATTTAAGAGAAAATTCTAAGGTTCAAGTAGTGGAACATCACATCGAGCATCAACAACAAGTTCTCAAACTCTGAAAGGATAACCTCACGTTGGCGTGGAATAGAATGAAACAACACGTAGATCAACATCACAACGAAATAAATTTTGATATAGGTGATTGTGTATCCCTACAGCTATAACCATATAAAAAAATGTCCATGAAGCAAGCTAATAAGGATAATAAATTATCACTAAAGTATTATGGTCTGTACAAGGTGTTGCAAAATATTTGTACCATGACATAGAAATTGGAGCTTCCTACAACTTCCTGAGTGCACCTAGTTTTCCATGTTTCATGTTTAAATAAGGTTATAGGTGACAAGCTCCCAGTTCAAACAATGTTGGAAGAACTTGATGAGGAAGGAAAAATCATATTGGAACCTGAAGCAGTCATAGAAACAAGAACTTGACAGCTATGAAATCAATCAATTTCGGAGTATCTCGTTAAGTGGAACAACTTATCCATTGAAGATTCCACATGGGAGGATGAGGATTTTATACAGAAGCATCCGAAACTACTCAAGCATTAAGGAAAAAAAATTTCTGAAGGAGAAGGGCATGTTAGGTCCCTATAATACTAGTGATTCCCCCATTACTATTGTCATTATAGCTCTTATTGTTATTATTGTGCCCCTATTGTCCCCATATTGTTATTAGTGTGCCCCATAGAAACCCACTATTTTTATTGTTGTGCCCTTATGTTATTACTAGCTTTATTTATATTGTGACCCTTAGACTCACTTGTATCATCCAAGAATTGTTCATTTGTGTAATTTAAAGGAGGTTGCCAACTCAAAGAGGGTAATTTTGAAGGTGCTCATCTATCTTTTCTTCTATTTGTGAGTTGGTTGCATAAAAAAATTATTGTTTATAATATTTATCTTAGGGTTTATATACCTTAGGCTTATAATATTAGTACCTTGGGTTTAGTATTATTCCCTTGGGTTCATAATCCATTAGGTTTAATATTATTCCCTTGGGTTCATAATCCCTTGGGTTTATTATTCCCTTAGGTTGATAATATCAATCCCTTGGGTTTATTATTCCCTTGGATTTATAATATAAATCATGGCCAACCATGGTCAATCAGAGCCAACGCTCGTCAACCATGGTCAAACATGTTTGAGCTTCACATTGTGACAACGATTGTCTCAATATTAAAATCAACCATGGTTAAGCATGGTTCAACGTCAAATGTTGACAAAGATTTTCTTGATATTAAAATAAATCATGGTCAAACATGGTCAACCATGGTCCAACATTACATTGTGACAAGGATTTTCTCAATATGGAAATCCACAATGGTCAACCATGTTTATTTTAGGGTTTATAATATTTATCTTAGTGTTTATATACCTTGGGTTTATAATTTTTTATCCCCTCAGTTAATAATATCAATCCATTAGGTTTATTAATGTAAGGGTTCATATTCCTAGGGTTTAATACTATTCCCTTATATTTATAATCCCTAGGTTTTATTATTCACTTGGGTTTATAATATTGATTGAGATCAACCATGTTTTATAAATTGAATCATGGTCAACCATCATCATCTATATTTTATAAAATCAAACCATGGTCCAATGATTCATTATGACATGATTGTTTCAATATGATAATCATGGTCAACCATGGTCCAACATCAAATTGTGACAAGGATTGTCTCAATATGGAAATCAAACTTGGTCAACCACATTTATTTTAGTGTTTATAATATCTATCTTAGGGTTTATGTACGTTGTGGTTAAAATATTAGTCCCTTTGGTTTAATATTATTCCCCTAGGTTCATAATCCCTTGGGTTTAGTGTTAATACCTTAGGTTTATAATATCAATCATGGTAAACCATGGTCAATCATAGAAAATCATGGCCAACCATGATTGAATGTCACATTGTGAAAACGAAGGTATCAATATGAAAAGCAACTGTGGTCAACCATGGTCCAATGTCGAATTATAACAAGATTGTCTTGATATGAAAATCAACCATGTTGAACCATGTTTATTTTAGTGTTTATATTTTTATCTTAGGGTTTATATACGTTTCATTTAAAATATTAGCTCCTTGGGTTCGTAATCCCTTGGGGTTTTAGTATTAATTCCTCGGGTTTATTATTACTCTAGTCTTATAATATCAATCGTGGTCAATCATGGTCAATCATAGCTGACCATGGTCAACCATAATTGAATCTCGCATTGTGAAAATGTTTGTGTAAATATGAAAACCAACCATTGTCAACTATGGCCCATTGTCGCATGTAATAAAGAATGCCTCAATATGAAAATCAACCATGGTCATCCATGGTCAACCATGTTTAATTTAGCGTTTATAATATTTATCTTAGGGCTTATATTCCTTAGGCTTATAATATTGGTACCTTGGGTTTAGTATTATTCCCTTGGGTTCATAATCCTTTGGGGTTTCAGTGTTAATCCCTTGGGTTTATAATATAAATACCTTGTAGGTTTTAACCCCATACATAAATTACTTGCATAGGAATTCTAAAACCCAGAAAATAAACAATGATGAGAGCATAAAACATAAAACAAATATACATAAAGATTTTTCCCTGGATCCCAAAACCAGGACTACCAGAATGATTTTTCATTATATTCCTTTCAATGTTACAATACACATATATACATGTTGAAGCATCCATAATCCCCAATCCATTAACCCTAGATTAGAACATAACCATAGTTCCCTTGTTTGGAACTACAAAATATCATGGACAAAAAACCATCATGCCAAAAACCATGTACAAAATCCATGCACAAAACCATAGGTAGGTCCGCCCACCTAATATAGGGTCCAATTTTTCTTCCCGAGACACTGCCCCAGACCTTGAACAAGGGGCCTACCGCCCCACCTGTGACCCTCCCATGCGTGGGGTAATCGTGGAAAGATTATAACACACACCCAACATTCTCCCACTTGGTAGTTTCTTTCGATAGGGGGTCACACGAGAGCTTAGTCATTGATCTAGCCATGCAATTCCCATTGTTTCTTTACACCAAGAGAAATTCTAAGTGCTCACAGACTTTGTCAATTCATTGGTAGTATTCTTCAAAGTGTTAACCTTTACCAACAACAACCTTTTATCTTCTACCATATCCCTCGCAATGTGATACTGAACGTCAATGTGCTTTTTCTTTGAATAATAAACAAGGTTCTTTTCCAATAAAATTGCATGTTAGTTGTCACAATCTATCCTTATAGCTAATTTTACTAACCCCATACTTGAACACAATCTTTGCAACCAAACTGCTTCCTTGCTTGCATGAGTGGTTGCCATGTATTCTGCCTCCGTAGTTGAAAGTACCGCTACAAATTGTATCTTACTCATCCAACTGATTACACCTCCAAATAAGTTAAACACATACCCACTTGTAGACTTCTCTGATCTAGATCTCTAACCTAGTTTCCATCAATAAAGCCAAGAATGTCCAAAACTTTGTCCAATCCTGGTCTTCCTTGGTAGCACAAACCATAATCACTAATGCCACGCAAATACCTGCAAACCCGCTTCACTATTGTCCAATGCTCCTTCCTTGGTTTTTACATAAACCTGCTCAATACTACCACTACATGTGCAATGTCTTTTCTAGTACAAACTATTACATACATCAGGATACCGACTACACTTTCATATGGAACACGAGACATGTCTTGTTCCTCTTCTTGTGTCTTGGGACATTGTTTAACAGATAACTCTACACCAATAGGAGTACGAACCATCACTGATTTACTATCCTGTATACTAAATCTTTGTGGTATTTTCTTGACATACTTCATCTTGTTTAACTAGAGCTTCCTCTTTGCCCGATCTTATTTAGTTTCCATGCCCAAAATATAGTTTGCAACACCAAGATATTTCATATCAAATTGGGAGGAAAATTGGGTCTTCAAATCCTGGATAATTTCTTTAGCATTTCCAACCAGCAACATATCATCCACATACAAGAGCGGATAAATTACACGGTCACCAATTAATTTAAAATACACACAATGATCTATTTTGCTTCTGGTTAACGCAAGTCCCCATATAAATGTATCAAATTTCTGATACCACATCCTTGGTGACTATTTTAACCCATACAAAGAATTTTTTAACTTGCATACCAGTTCTTTCTTACCCTTCACCACAAAGCCTTCAGTTTGCTTCATGTAGATCTCTTCCTCTAGATCCCTGTGAAGAAATGTTGTATTCACAACAGATAAAAGTAATCTAATAGAAGCTACTTGGTAACAAGAGAAAAAATATCACCAAAATCAATTCCTGACACCTGGGAATAACCTTTTGCTACTGACCTAGATTTCTGTTTCTCCACCTTGCCTTCTGAATTCATCTTATTCTTAAGCACCCATTTGCTACCAATGGACTTCCTTCTAGCCAACAACTCCACCAAATCCCAAGCATAATTTTTGTACAAAGATGTCACTTCATCAACCATGGCCTCTTTCCAGAGTTTGTCATCCTCTCAATCTATTGCTTCCCTCAAAATTTTGGGATCATAATCAGTAATAGATAAGGAAAAAATTGAACAAAAGGAAAATGGATTATACCATTTTGGTTTCCTTCTTTCTCGAACTGATCTTCTCACAGTTGGAGTTTGTGGCTCTTCATCTTTTGATTCCTCTTATCTTGTAGAGTGTCATTCTTCCTCTTTTAGATCAAACTTTATCTTCTCAGGTTCCTTTGGTAGCACGTCATGTTTAATAACATCTTTCACCTCTCTAAATACCACATCTCCGATGTACACAACCTTCCTTTTTTCTGGGTTACAAAGCTTATAACCTTTTAAACCATCCTCATACCCAATAAAGATGCACCTTTCAGATTTACTATCCAACATTGTTCTTTTCAACTTTGGAACATGTACATATGCATCACATCCAAATACCCTTAGATTTGAAAGAGAAAGTTTCTTACCATTCCATACCTCTTATGGAGTCCTATCCTCCAACGTTGATGAAGGTGATCTATTGACTAGGTAACATGCAGTGTCCACCACCTCTGCCCAGAACTCTTGTCCTAACTCGACATCACTGAGCATGCTTCTTGCCTTTTCCATCAACGTCCTATTCATTCTTTCTACAACTCCATTTTTTTGAGGTGTGTATGGAGTTTTCTTCTGTCATGTTATACCACACTTCTTACAGAGCTCTTCAAATTCCATCTTGTGAAAATCTGTGCCATTATCTATCCTCAACACCTTTATCTTATTCTTTGTTTGGTTTCCATCAGAGCAGTAAATTCTTTAAACCTGTCAAATACTTCAGATTTATTCATGAGGAAATATATCCATGCATTCCTTGAGATGTCATATATAAATTATACATAGTACAAAGACTTACTCAGTGATGTAACCAACACAGGTCCAAACATATCATTGTGCATAATATCTAATATATGTTTCACCCTCTTAGCACCAGAGGGGAAAATTGCCTTATTCTACTTCCCATATACACAATTTTCAAAGAAATTAAAATCCAGAGAGAAATTAAACATACCTTCTACCATACCATTACCATGAATTATTCAAAGGCCCTTCTCTCCAATATTTCCAAGCCTTTGACTCCATAGCATGGTATTTTCTCCAGAGACCGCTAGATTTTCTAATCCACTTTCAGGAACCACAAAACTATTGTACCCATCAATAATAGTGTTACCATAAAGCTTGTACATATTTCCAATCTGAACTCCCCGCATCAATATTAGTGCTCCCCAAACCATCTCGCATGTATCTTTCTCAAACATTGTTTTTACACCTCCATCTTCCAGTGTTCTTATAGAAATCAGATTTTTGGCCGATGCAAGAATATGCAAAAGACCTCAAAGTGTTCTAATCCTTCCACCTTGCAACTTCAACTTAATTTTTGCGCAATTGACCATTCTAGTCTTCCTGTCATCCCCTAAGAAGAAATTACCACCATCATAATTTATCATACTTGCAGAACCACTCCCTATGGGGAGTGAAGTGAAAGGATGCACCTGAGTTAATCAACCATGCCACATGACCTACATGTGTACTTGAAGAAGAATCCAAGTACACATCCCCACTTTCATCTAAGGTGGTATTTGCCTCTACAGAACGAGCATCATGAGATACCTTTCCTTTCTTAGGAGCTTTAGATTTATAGTCCCTTTTGAAGTGCCCTTACTTTCCCCATTTCCAACACACCTTTACAGGTTTTCATCGATATTTAGATCTCCCTCTAGATTTAGATGGCCAACTGGAGGTCTTATTTTTGTTGATTTTTTGGGACCATCCTTATATAGACAAGGTATCACCATTCTGGCACTCCATATTTTTCTGTGTCATCTGCTTTAACATTAAGGATGAGACTATTTCCTCAAATTTCAAGGAATTTGCATTGCTACGTATTGCAACAACTAGACTATCCCACATATCTAGTAGAGAACACAACAAACTGGTGCAGTTATCTTTATATGAAATTTTAATAACAACAGATAATAATTGGCTTACCAGAGTATTGAGGGAGTTTAGATGCTCTGTCATCGACTCTCCATCTTTCATCCTCAAGTTATACAACTTTTTCTAAAGGAAACGTTTATTCGCTAGAGACTTAGATTGGTAAAAAATCTCTAACTTGTCCCACAAAGCCTTCATTGAAGCTTCCCCTAATACATTCAGCAATACCGAATCTAAGACACAAAATGGTAATGTGCTCTTTTCCTTCTAATCCAACTTCACCCAATATTCAACTAACATTGATGTTGGTTTAGTGCCTAGATCTACTGCAATCCGCTGATCTTTATCCACCAGCAGATCCTCCATCTTGAGTTTCCACAACTCAAAACTCTAACCATTAAATTTCTTGATCTCTATATTTCCACTTCTCACCATCTTCTTTCACCACAAGAATCGATCCCACAGGTCTCCCACAGAACAGAGTCTACCATAGGTACGAGAAAAACCCCTCAACAGTAAATACATCCCCTTGAAGCCAAAACAACTCCGATAACAAATGTAGGTTTTAACCCCGTACAAAAATTACTTGCATATGAGTTATAGAAAATAGAAAATAAATAATGGCGAGAGCATAAAACATAAAACAAATATACAAAAAATTTCCTTAGATCCAAAAACCGGGACTATCAAATTGAATTTTCATTATAATCCTTTCAATGTTATAAGATATATATATGCATGCCAAAGCATTCATAAACCCCAATCCATTAACCCTAGATTATAACATAACTGTAGTTCCCTTGACCAAATCTACAAAATACCATGGAAAGAAAAACATCATGCCCAAAATTTTGTGCAAAATCCATGCACAAAACCATAGGTAGGTCCACCCATCTAATATAGGGTTGAAAAAAAAATTCCAGGGTCGCTACCCCGAACCTTGTGGAGGGGTGTTATCGCCACCCCTCCCCACAACACACCCCCACCCCCCCCCTCCCCCCCACCCCCCAACACCTTGTGGCCTTCCCACGTGTGGACTAGTCATGAAAAGAATATAAAACACACCTAACATCCCTTGGGTTTATAATATCAATAATGGTGAACCATGGTTAAACGTGGTCGAATTTCGCATTGTGAAAATGATTGTCTCAATGTGAAAATCAACCATGGTCCAATGTTACATGATGACAAAGATTGTCTCGATATGAAAATCAATCATGTTCAACCATGGTCCAATGGTTCATTGTGACAATAATGTTTTCAATACGGAAATTCACCATGGTCAACCATGTTTATTTTAGGGTTTAGAATATTTATCTTATTGTTTATATACCTAGTGTTTATAATTTTTTATCCCTTGGGTTTTTAGTATTAATCCCTAAGGTTATTATTCCCTTGGGTTTATAATATCGATCGTGGTCAGCCATGGTCAAACATATTTTCTAAATTGAATCATGGTCAACCATCTACAACCATATTTTATAAAATTAATCGTGGTCAAACACTCTTAATCATGGTTAGCCATACTCTTACGTCGCATTGTGATAAAGATTGTCTCACTATGAAAATAAATCATTTTCTCAACCATGGTCTAATATAGCATTATGACAAAGATTGTTTCAATATGATAATCATGGTGATCGATGGTCAAATGCCACATTGTGACAAATATTGTCTTGATATGAAAATCAAGCACGTTAAGCATGGTCAAGAATGGTCCAACATCACATTGTGACAAGAATTGTCCCAATATGGAAATCAACCATGTCAACCATGTTTATTTTTAGTGTTTATAATATTTATTTTAGGTTTTATATACATTGCGATTAAAATATTAGTCCCTTGGGTGCAATATTATTCCCTTGGATTCATAATCCCTTGGGGTTTTAGTACTAATGCCTTGGGTTTATTATTCTATTAGGTTTATAATATCAATCATGGTCAACCATGGTCAATCGTAGCCAACCATTGTCCACTATTATTAAATGTCTCATTGTGAAAATGATTGTGTCAATATGAAAATCAATCATGGTAAACCGCCGTTCATCCATTGTCCACTATTATTAAATGTCTCATTGTGGAAATGATTGTGTCAGTATGAAAATCAATCATGGTAAACTGTGGTTCAATGTCGCATTGTGACAAGATTGTCTCAATATGAAAATAAGCCGTGTTATGTTTATTTTAATTTTTATAATATTTATCTTAGAGTTTATATATGTTGCATTTAAAATATTAGTCCCTTGGGTTTAATATTATTCCGTTGGGTTGACAATCCTTTGGGGTTTTACTATCGATACCTTGGGCTTATTATTCCTTTGGGTTTATAACATCATTCTCTTGGGTTTATTATTCCCTTGAGTTTATAATATCAACCCCTTGGGTTTATTAATCTAAGGGTTCATATTCCTAGGGTTTATTATTCCCTTGGTTTTATAATATCGATCATGGTCAATCATGTTTTATAAATTCAATCATGGTCAACCATCATCAACCATATTTTATAAAATCAATCGTGGTCAACCATGATTAATCATAGTTAGCCACGCTCCTATGTCACATTGTGACAAAGATGTTTCAATATGAAAATCAATCATTACCTCAGTCATGGTCCAATGTCGCATTATGAAAAAGATTGTTTCATTATGATAATCATGGTCAACCATCGTCGAATGTCACATTGTCACAAAGATTGTCTTGATATGACAATCAAGCATGGTTAAGCATGGTTAAGCATGGTCAACCATGGTCTAATGTCATATTGTGACAAGGATTGACTCAATATGGAAATCAACCATGGTCAACCATGTTTATTTTATGGTCAACCATGTTTATTTTACTGTTTAAAATATTTATCTTATGTTTTATATACATTTTATTTAAAATATTAGTCCCTTGGGTTTATTATTATTTCCTTTGGTTCATAATCCCTTGGGGTTTTAGTGTTAATACCTTCAGTTTATTATTCCCTTGGGTTTATATTATCAACCATGGTCAATCATAGCCAACCATGGTCAACCATGATTTAATTTCCCATTGTGAAAATGATTGTGTTAATATGAAAATCAACCTGATCAACCATGCTCGAAAGTTGCATTGTGACAAGATTGTCTCGATATGAAAATCAATCGTGGTCGAGCATGGTCCAACTTTGCATTGTTACAAGGATTGTCTCAATATGGAAATGAACCAAGGTTTATATACCTTGGGTTTATAATAGTTATCCCTTGGGTTTATAATTTCCATCCCTTAGGTTTATAACTTCAATCCTATGAGTTTATTATTCCCTTGGGTTTATAATATAAATCATGTTCAACCATGTCTT
The DNA here is from genome assembly GCA_000404065.3 of Pinus taeda. Lineage (NCBI taxonomy): Eukaryota > Viridiplantae > Streptophyta > Pinopsida > Pinales > Pinaceae > Pinus > Pinus taeda. Next base: position 28,434 of record APFE030196602.1, read on the forward strand.
ATAAACTCAATCATGGTCAATGATGGTGCAACTTCATATTGTGAAAAAGGATGTCTTAATATGAAAATTAACCATGGTCAACAATGGCCAGCCATTGTCGAATGACACATTGTTCCAAAGGTTGTCTCAATATGAAAATCAATCATGATCAACCATAGCCCAATGTAGCATTGTGACCAAGATTATGTCAATATGAAAATCATCCATGGTCAACCATGGTTAACAATTTTTATTTTGGAGTTTATAATATTTATCTTAGGTTTTATATATCTTGGGTTTATAATAGGTTTTTCTCAATATGAAAATCAATCATGCTCAACCATGATCTAATGTCGCATTGTGATAAAGATTGTCTCAATATGGAAATCAACCATGGTCCAGTATGTTTATAATATTTATCTTAGGGTTTATATACCTAGGATTTATAATATTTATCACTTTGGTTAATATTATTCCCTTGGGTTTTTAATATTAATCTCTTGGGTTTATAATATTTATCTTAGGGTTAATATACCTTGTGTTTATAATATTAGTCCCTCAGGTTTAATGTTATTCCTTTGGGTTTATAATACCTCATGGTTTTAGAATTAATCTCTTGGGTTTATATTATCAATCCCTTAGGTTTATCAATCGAAAGGTTCATATCCTTTGGGTTTATCAATCCCTTGTGCACCGTCACATTGTGAAAACCATTGTCATCCATGGTCCAAATTTGCATTGTGAGAAATATTGTCTCAATATGAAAATCAACCATATCTATTATGGGTTTAATTAATAATCAAAAACTATTATGTATTATTTATAATTAATAATTAAAACACAAATTTACTGTAGTTTATTATTTTAAATTATCTATTATTTATTATTATATTATAATTTTAATTAATATCTTATAGATTATTTAATTTTTTTTTAAATATATAATTATCAGTTATAATGGAATTTATTTTTATTGTAATATTTTTTTGATATTTTTATTATTATTACGTATTTTTGAATGGTTCTGTGATGGATACGAATGAATTTGATTAATAGGAAAGCATATTACATCCTTTTTTAATCTAGTAATGTCTTTGTTTATATAGAGATGCTAATGAGTGGCTGAGTTAATGCTCCATGGTCCAGTATGTTTATAACAGGATTAATATCAATTTGATTAATAAGAAAGCATATTACATCTTTTTTAATTTAGTAATGTCTTTCTTTATGTAGAGATGCTAATGAGTGGCTGAGTTAATGCTTGTATAGCCTGGAAAGTATACGTGGTCTATGATTGGCAATTAAGTGATAGAGAGGCTTTGAGTATGGAATGTGGAATTAATGTAGAACTTGTGGGATGGAATTCCTTTCATCACATTGTTCAGATCTTAATTTTATATGTATTGAGTATTATGTGGTGCAGGATTCATTGTTTGCAGTAGCAGAATCTCAAATTCAATTTACAATGATCAACCTTGTAATGGCCTTCACAACATTCAACATGAAAATCATCATGAAGGAGGAGCAGGAAATAGAGATGATATGTGATAGATGATTATTGTAGTTCTATGAAGAATTCACAATTGAGATTACAATTTCATCAGAATGATCCACAACGAATCACTATGGATTCTGACAGTGTTAAGTCATGTTGCTATCTAGTTGAGGGAGATTGTGATTAAGAGAATTGACAATTGAATCACCATCAAAGGTAATAGGAGGTGCAATGGGAGCTTGAAATGAGACAATTGCATTGCAAATCAAGTGTGGAAACATGCAATGATTGCCAATTATAGAGTGAAATAGAAAGGTCGCACCGTGGGTCATGCATGGAACAAAAAAGTCACGCCAAAAAACTAAAAGGTCGTGTTGGAAAATTGAAAGTTTGTACCATAAAATAGAAGGGTCTTGCTGAGACAGAAGGGTCATGCCATGGGTCATGTCAGGTGACAGAAGGGTTGCATCAGCCTGCAGAAATGTAGCGCTTGGTAAACTCTAAAAACCAATCCTTCCTTGTTTATGTATATCTGATATGAGCGCAATTTTAATCATAGAAATGAGGGATAGGAAGGGTTAAAATCTTTTTGTTAAGACCCGTAGTGTAGTATTAGTGTCTTAAGGCTACTGATTGTGGAGTATAGACTTGGTAGGTCATCATTTTGGTATCAAAGCCAGATGATTCTTGTAGTTAAGGTTGTTCACTCATGGAAGAAGTATTGCATAGCAAATTTTTGGAGAGGAGATTCATAACTATAGAACCTGAATAAAGGAGAACAAAGCAAGCATATGAAATCTGAATCAAAGGGAAGGTAACCCATTCAAATACTAAATAAGGGAGAGACAAGATCATGAAAAGATGTTGCAGGTGTATTTTTGTGATAACTCTGGTTTTAAAGATGTGTTTACAGGTTACAGGTAGTAGAATGAAGGTTGATAGAAACATAACAACATGAGGAGTTGTAAAAAGAAGAACCAATTACATTCTTGAAGATAGTGTAAGTGGATACTCTAAAGACAAGTGGTGAAGGACCTAAACATTCTAGTCAAAGGTTGGACATAAAGGAGAAGAGTGTTCTCAAGAAAAGTGGATTTAAGTTGTAGAAGCAAAGAGGAGCAAGACAGTTCCTCAGAATATGGTTTGAAGATAGAGAACCAAAAGATATCAAGATTTTAAGTGCATTGAGAAAAGCTTGCATTGTTTGATGGCAAGTATGACGGCTTGCTGAAAAAGGGATTGAATGCAGTCCACAAGTGAATGCGATGGAGTTCACAAAGGAGGGGAATAAAATGACCATTGAATGTAATTGCATAAGTTTAGAGGAAAGCCAAAATAGAAGGAAATATGCCAAGGCAAATGGCATGAGGAAGAATCAAGAAGGGATTGATAGAGAGAAAAATGAGATAAAATTTCGTCTTGAGTTATTGATGCAGATATTACAGAGGAATAAAGAAGATCAGAGGTATGGTTGGATTATGAAAAGAAAATTTATATGGCATAGATTGTAAGTGAAGTGGGAGTGTAGATTGAATGCTCAACTGAAGGAAGAATTACTCAGAGTAAATTTGTATGAGGAGGAAGTTTTGGTATGTGAACCAGATCATGGGCCAATGCTTTTTCAAAGTAATGAAAATATCGAGGATAAATCTATAGAGGATCTTATGAATCATATGAAGGATTTAGAGAAGCAAGAAGACTTGGTGGTTGAAACATCTAGTGTGATTGCAAGGCCTTATGTTTTTAAAATTGATAATTTGTGTATGATTGTAAGTATTGTAGGAGACAGGTAGCCTTTTGAATATGTCTTCAGAATGGGTGAAGATATTGAAGTAAACTATGATGAAGAAAACCTCTTAAATGAGGAAGGCTTTGAATGGTCACAACAGAAGGAGTTCGTTGATGAGTTACTTAATAGGAGAAGACAATCATCTGAAGTTGTCATGGAGATAGAAGATTATAATCTTATTCTGATAAAGAATGAAAGAACATTGTCTCAGGGAGGTAAGCCAATGAATTGGACTAATGTTATTGATGAATGAAAATTGCGAGAGAGTGCTAAGGAAGAAGACGGGGCAAGGATAGTTCTTGAAGAGGGCTTACATAAAAGCTGTAATGTAAAATGTGTTGAAGAAGTAGGTGAGGCAGATTTGTCTCAGGGAAAAAAGAAGATAGTCATAGAACTGAATGAAGAGAAAGGAAAAATACTGAAAGATGTTAGGAAAGAAGAAGAACCTGTTGAAGATTATAAAAAACATCATGATGGATTACTTGTGAGGTGTCAAAGTGAAATTGACTTGCTGGAGTATTTTATGAAAGAACAAGAGTGTGAGAGTGTGACTACAGTCAGAAAGGAGGGAGCGTCTCAAATTTTGATTGGCACAAAGATATGTGTTAGTTGCAAAGTTTCTGATGTAATACCTAACAAAGAAGAAGAGGTGGATGAGTATGTAGTCAGAAAGATAACAAACAATTTACTTCCAGAAAGTAAATTTGAAGATAAGAAGCAGAAAATGGAGATTGTAGAGGAAAATGTTTTAAAAGACATTAAGGATGTATGGATGGCGGAAAAAGCTTAAAAGAGTAGCTAACAGATTAAAAATGAATGTACAAAATTGCAACAGAGAAAGGATCTCAGACAAGATCTCAGGCAAGTTGATGAGAAAAAAGGATTCCATGAGAAAGTAGAAATTGATTATGTGATTGAAGAACTATGGAAATTGGTGATGACAGAGTGTAGATGGAAATAACTAACAGCAGGAGGGATGATCAATCAAAATATGAAACTAATTGAAGAAATGAAATTGAACCATAAGATAGCAGACATGTAGCAACAACAAATGTGTAGAGCATTTGGACAAATTACAAATTAAGGTTTGGGATCTAGGAGGAGTTTTATAAGATATTAAGGATTAATGGTCAGAAGACCATGATTTTCTTTTGCCTAGGGAGTATGATGCAGGAGCATCTAACCTGAGTCAATCATTTAATAGAGGAGCTAGTTTGTAAAGTAGGATTTAATTAATTAATGTATTATTTTAATAGTTTTAAGAGAGAATTATGATTATTGGAAATAGGAGAAGATTTGAGAGTATTGTGGAAGGTTTGAGAGGATTATGGATTAGTTATCTCTTATCTAGGGATAAGGGATTAGATGAGAGATTTTATGGATTATGAGAGATATTTTGGGAGTTTGTTGAGGGATATAGAACCTACTTGGGCTCTAATCCATTTGTATAAATTGAAAAGAGCCTAAGGGACATGTAGAGGTAGAGGTGAGAGAGAGGAGTGAGGCTCAGTAGAGTTAGAAAGGTCGATAAGAGGCTAACTAATGTAAATCAAGCCTAGCATATTGCATATATGAATCTGATGAATAGGAAAGTATATTACATATTTTTGTAATTGAGTAATGTCTTTGTTTATGTAGATATGTTAACGAGTGGTTGAGTTAATGCTTGTATAGCCTGGAAAGTATATGTGGTCTATGACTAGAAATTGAGTGATAGAGAGGAAGTGAGTATGGAATGTCGAATTAACGTAGAACTTGTGGGATGGAATTCCTTTCATCACATTGTTTAGATCTTAATTTTATATGTATTGAGTATTATGTGTTGCAGGCTTCATTGTTCGCAGTAGCAAAATCTTAAATTCAAGATACAATGATCGACCTTCTAATGGCCTTCACAACATTCAACACAAAAATCATCGTGAAGGAGTAGGAGGTAGCGATGACATGAGATAGATGATTATCATAGTGCTCTGTGAAGAATTTGCAACTGTGATTACAATTTCATCAGAATGATCGACAAGGAATTACTGTGGATTCTGATACTATTGAATCATGTCACTATCTAGTTGAGGGAGATTGTGATTGAGAGAATGGGCAATTCAATCACCAGCAAAGCCAAAAGGAGGTGCAATGGGAGCTTGCAATGAGACAGTTGCGTTGCAAATCAAGTGAAAAAGCATGTGACGAATTCCAATTATAGACTGGAACAGAAATGTCACCGAGGAATAGAAAGGTCACGCTTGGAACAGAATGGTTGCTCTGGAAAACTGAAAGGTCGCGTTGGAAAACAGAAAGGTCACGCCATAAAATAGAAGGGTCTTTCTAAGAGACAAGGGTTGTGCCACGGGTTGCGGCAAGTGATAGAAGGGTCGCATCAGCTTGCAAAGGCGTAGTGCTTGGTAAATTCTGAAAACCAATCCTTCCTTTTTTGTGTATCACAGATATGAGTGTAGTTTTAATCAAGGAAATGAGGAATAGGAAGATTGGAAGTCTCTTTGTTAAGACTTGCACTGTAGTCTTAGTGTTTTAAGGCTTCTGGTTGTGGAATATAGCGCTGGTAGGTCATCACTTTAAAATTTTACGACTTAATAAAAGTCACGTGGTTCTCTACACGGGTAAATAATGCATGTTGTAATTATTCACATCGTAGAAATAGACATTTAAACATTATAAACTACCGTGACAACCAATGACATCGTACCAACCGACCTGAAGAATAACATCTTCACGCTCGAAAATAAGGATGGCAATTTCCCTTTTTCGGAAGCATATGTACTCGCTAAGCAGCAACAAGATGATTTTTGACATACCTTGTATATGGTAATAAGAAATAAAAGTGAGTTATCTAGAACAATGGATATAGAGGAAAACAGATTTATAAATTATTAAAAGGTTTTGTGATTGAAATATTTTGATATTTTGTTGGGTTGGTTGACCGAGATAGTCAGTTGATGGAGTTGGCCGGGAGCAGAGCATATACCATTCTGTGTAATGTTAGTCACTTATATCAATTATAAATTATGTACGTACATGGTAGTCAATTTTATTCGTTAGATTTTATATCACTTCAATCGATTGTATGGAGGTCCATCGAGAGAAAAAGATATTGCTCAATGCAGCGTAAGCGAGAATACCAGTCACCAAAGCTTTGAAATATGGCCCTTGTTGTAATGAAGTTGTAAGTGTTTAATATGTACTTTATTCATTTGAAGTTGTAAATGTTTAATATGTATTTTATTCATTTGAAAATTAGTTAGATGTGATTGCTATATAATATTTTGTTGCAATTATATGAAATTATAGTGGTCAACGATAATAAATTATAATTAAATTGGGATATTATAAAAAAATATAAGTATAAAGAAATTAATAATTATATTATAGAAAATAATATAATTTATTATTAAATATCCTTATTATATGTCCAAAGTTAAAATGAAAACAACATTTTATAAAGGAAGACATTTTTTTTTTAGATCAAGTCAAATTAAGGTGTTTGAAAGGTAAAAGAAGCTAAACGAACAATCATGGGAAATAGAAAACCTATTATAAGTGACATGGATCAAAATGTGAATAATAAATAGCAATTCGGAACACTTTCCATCCACTTTTGGAATTGCATGGTTTTCCATAACATAAGGATCTTTAAGTTGGATCTTTAGTGAAATTGATATTAACTTTTTAGCCAAAACATGCGAGAATGATGAGTCCATCCACTTATGGAACTACACAGTTTTCTTTAACATAAGGGTCCTACTTTAAGTTGGATCTCCAATGAAATTGATATTAACATTTTAGTCAAAACATGCGAGAATGATGATCATCAGGTCGCTCACATAAATCAATTCATTTTGTGGTTAACATGGAACAAGAAATCCTCTAATAGAGGAATTGAACAAATAGCATGTTATATAGAAAAAAATACTTCTTGTCACACTCAACCTCATAAAATAAACCCACTTAATTGTTAGATTTGGAACAAAATTTCTAACATTCATGCTAAGAGGATTTATATCACAATTTTTTATTTCATTCTTATAATCTCCATATTTATATTTATCCTTATAATACCCAAGGGTAGGATATCGATAGTCTAAGAAATGAGCTGAATATCCTCTTGTTAGGAGATTTTAATGCTACAACCACAACTAACCAAGTTATTCTTCTAACCAACAATTCTAACCCTAATCCTTTTTGTTGGATAACAACCTTGATTTAGTTGGTAGATACAAAAGAAACTTTAGAAACATAATCGATAATTTGTTTGGAACCAAGTTAGTTCAACTTTGTAGTTCTTTTCAATAGTCAACCATATTTTATAAAAGAAATCGTGGTCAAACATGGTCAATCATGGTCAACCATGGTCCAACACCACATTATCACAATGAATGTTTCAACATTATTCCCATAGGTTTATAATCCCTTGGGGTTTTAGTATTAATCCATCATGTTTATTATTCCCTTGGGTTTATAATATCTATCATTGTCAACCATGTTTTATAAATTCAATCATGGTCAACCATGGTCTAACATCACGTTGTGACAAATATTGTTTCAATATGAGAATCAACAATGGTTCAATGTCACATTGTGACAAAGATTCAATCAATTCGAAAATCGGTTAGGGTCAAGCATGGTCAAGCATGGTCCAACATCACACTCTGACAAGGATTGTCAAAATATGAAAATCAACCATTGTCAACAACCATGGTCAATGATGTTTATTTTAGTATTTATAATATCTATCTTAAGGTTTATAGACCTTGGGATTATAACATTACTCCCTTAGGTTTAATATTATTCTAGCATCGTCAACCCTGGTTAATCATGGTCAATCATGGTGAAGCATTGCATTATGAGAAATAATGTCTCAATATGAAAATCAATCATTATCTCAAACATGGTCCAACGTTGCATTATTTCAAAGATTGTCCCAATATGATAATCATTGTTAACCATGCTCAATCATAATCAATCATGATCAACCATGGTTAACCATGTTTTATTAAATCAAACATGGTCATCCATGGTCCATCATGGTCAACCTTGGTCAACCATGGTCAACCATGTTTTATCAAATCAAACATGGTCATTGATGGCCCATCATGGTTAACCATTGACCAAGTGCCTAAAATTAGGCTCAAAAACAAAGTGTGAGAATCTTGATAAAATTAGCTTTAGATTAAAGAGCTCATCATTTTGATTCCAACGATGAAAAAAACACTCAAATCGGAGCTCATATTCAAAAGTTATAGCATGTCAAAGTTAAGGTATGACTTGCTCACATGGTAGGAACCATCAACGAATTGGGAGGCACCAAGTGGCATGTTGCCATTGGTTACCACATTTCACAAAATCACATATTGGCGAAGGGAGGTGTTACAAAATTAGCCCGCAGCAAGATCAAGGTTACAATGAAATAAATCGCATATCACACATTGCAGTAGGGAATTGGTTCTTTATTACATAATCAAACCCGACATGTTTGGGTTACGATGCGATATCGTAATCATAAATCACAACACATTGGATAGGCCCCACATATGTATAAGACCACTCTGTTTTTCCACCAATTGCGATATCCCAGATGTGATAGGGTTATAGGTTGTAGTTTAATGTCTCGTTGGGTCCACCAATATCACAATCCCACATCACTTGCCTTGTTCACAAACCATAACCCCGCAGGACTCCATTGATTTTGATTTGTGATGGATAGTCGATGCCGATAGATTATGGCATGCCACACTGCAAAATTTTTGCTTGGTTAGTGGATTTTTGGAGCGAAATTGTGGGTTCTTGCTCGATGTGGAGCAATTTGTGGAGCGAATAAGGTTAAAACAAGGAAAATTCAAAACTTCTTCATTTTTCCACCAAATTCGTTTGAGTATTCTAAACTAATTGGAGCAGGTTTCAGAAGCATTTGAGCATTATAAACACATAGTTTTATACTTTTGAGCATAATAGAGAGGCCCAAGCCATTGGAAACTGGACCTAGGAGATGTAGCCCAAGAGGGGTGAACTCTTTTATCATGTGCTTGTTGTAATGTGTTTTTGATGATGTTTTGTACATGTTTATGTTGTTGTTCAGTTTCTGGCTTATGTTAAGTTGCTCATAAAATTAACATAAAAACTCTTCATTTTACTTGCAAAAATTGATGAATCCTTAAGCACAATGAAAGAATTTTGTTAATAATCCGAGGAAGATCTTAGCACTACAAAAATAATATTCTAACTCAGAACAATTTGGTATGAGAGCACTAGATTTTTTTCTGAAAGAAGGATTTAATTGTTTGCAAGTTTATGTCATGCTTACAAGGTTAAAACTCAAAAGAGGTGAAAGAAAGATGGTTAGAAGCCTTGAAGTTGGGTCAAGGGGAACAATAGCAAGGTTGCCACAATATCCAACACCAGTTCAACCTCAAGTTGCAGCTGAGACTCTAAGATCATGTGTCATTAAGGAGAAGCGACAAACATGAAAGAAGATGAGAAGACCTTCAGAAAGGCTTTCTTTGATATGACCAAGATAGTGAAGGTCCTCTATGAAAAGTGGAATAGGAGGTTACAAGGAGAAAGTTCCAAACCTCCCAACAGAGAAGGATCTTTAGGAGGAGGTAATGGAAATGGAGACAAACCTCCACCCTCTCTACCATCTTATTTTTCACAAGAATCATCACACTTTTCCACTAATACAACCCTTACTCATACTCATCATCATTCTTCAAAAGGAACTGGTAAATCACATGTTCTAAAACTTGATGTTAAATTCGAGTTGCCTATGTATAATGGTGAAGTGAACGTAGAGAAGCTTGATAATTGGATTCGTCAACTGGAGGTGTATTGTAAGATTCAAAACCTTCAAGAGGATGAAATAAACATTCAGCTAGCTTCCTTGAGAATGGAGGGTGAAACACTAGTATGGTGGGAGTCAAATACCCAAGAGGAGATTAAAAAACCTGGTAAGATCCCAATGTCTTGGAATTATTTCATTATTGCAATTAAAAGACAATTACGCCCTCTAGCTTATATGCAGAAATCCATCATGAATTGGCAGAATTTTAGACGGTTAAAACGTTAAAATGTGCAAGATTACATCCAAGAATTTTGAAAAAGATCTCTGATGTTTGGTGTAGATTTGCAATCACATGACACATTGATGAAGTAGATAGGGGGTTTACACAGTTACCTTAGGTATACTATCTTAATGTTTAATCCTAATAATCTAGATGATGTGTGTGTGTGTGCAAGCCACTCATATTAAGGCAAGAGGTAAAAACACCCCAGAAGAAGGTAGTAAAATACCATTTAAGAGTAAGGGAAAAGAAAAGGCTTTCAAAGGGAAGGAAAATAAAAATGCGTCTACCAAAAAAAAGGAGAGAAAATTACATGGAAACAATGTTCTAGAGAGATTCATGATAAAGCTCACCATTGGAAGCTTCATCCCCAAATGAGACCAAAAAGAAACAACAACAAGGGAACATAGAAGACAACTGGAACCACTCAATAGGATTTTCAATCCGATTTGGGTGATGAAACTAAAATCACAGCCACAAATTTAAAAGGAAAAGAATCCATTGCCAAGACTAGCTCTTCATACTCGCAAAATGAAACTCCAAATGAAAATAGGAGAATAGAATTGTTTCACATAAGGGTGATCTCAAAACATAACAAGATTGATACATTGTTCGATAAAAACTCTCAAGCAAATATTATTTCTGAAAACATTGTTAAGATTCTAAATCTAGAAACTTTTCAACATCATAAACCATATCCACTTGGATGGGTATGTGACAATGCACAATTGCAGGTTACTAGAAAGTGTAAATTGAGATTTGCTATTACTGCAAGTTTCATAGATGAAGTGGAGCTTGACATTGTGTCGTTAGATATCTGTGGCATGGTTTTGGGAAGCCCATACCTTTATGACAGAAAAGTTATCCTCCATCGACATGAAAATAAAAATCATTTATTCAAAAATGGAGTAGAATATATTATGAGAGCTCATAGCAAGAAAAAAAATCTTTCTCTTGCTAATGCAGTCAGATGAAAAGACTTGTGAATTCGAGCAAGAATTTTGTGCTTCTCATGATCAAAAGAAAAAATTATGTTGATAATGAAGCTTTTAAAGGTTGTGATTCTAATTTGAAATCTGAATTGCTTGACGTAGTTAACCAATATGACGAAATGTTTCAGGAACCAAATGGATTACCTCCCAAGAGAGGAATCCAACATGACATACAGTTGCAGTAGGATTTTCCTCTTCTTATCATTGGCATGTATAGGATGTCAGTGATGGAAACTACAAAAATTAAGACGCAAATCCAAGAGTTGTTGAATGAAGGAATCATTAGACCATCTTCCTCGCCTTGTGGTTCACCTATTGTCTTGGTGCCAAGGAAGGATAGAACATGGTGCATATTATTGGAATTTCGCACATTAAACAAAATTATGGTAAAGAACCGTTATCCACTTCCTCGAATAGATTATTTACCAGATCAACTGAAAGATGAAAAATATTTTACTAGGCTGGACTTTAGAAGTGGCTAGCATCAAATCAGAATAGCTAAAAGAGACATTTGGAAGACAATGTTCAAAACAAAACAGGGTTTGTTTGAATGGTTAGTTATGCCATTTTGTTTATGTAATGCTCCTGCTACATTCATGCATGTGATGAATGATGTGTTGAGGCCATTTCTTGATGAATTTGTCATAGTCTAATAAGATGACATCTTAATTTTCAGTAAATTTCGTGATGAACATGTCATGCATGTAATAAAAGTACTTGAGGTCTTGAAAAAGGAATAGTAGTATCTTAAGATGTCAAAGTGTGAGTTTGGAAAGACTTATTTAGTTTACTTGGGTGATATATTAGAGGAGGTGAGTTAAAAACAGATCCCTCCAAGGTTGATGTCATTGTGAATTGTCTAAGGCCCAAGGCAGTTAGAGAGGTAAGAGGTTTTATACGACCAACCAAATATTGCAGGAAAATCATTGCTAATTTTTCTCCTATAGTAGCTCCTTTGCATGCTTTGACGAACGTGCAAAATTTTTTCAGTGGGGAGATAAACAACAAAAGTCCTTTGATGCATTGAAGCAAAACATCATTACATCTCCTGTACTTGCACTTCCAAACTTGAGATAGTCATTTAAGATTTAGATAGATGATGGTGACTACGCTATGGGTGCAATCCTCATGCAACATCGTAAGCCTCTCTATTTTCATTCAGAAACTTTTAATGATGCAATGATTAACTATCCTACATATGTCAAGAAATTGTATGCATTGGTGGAAAGGGTGAAAAATGGAAACACTACCTGATGGGTAAGGAAACACTCATTCACACTGATCATCAACCATTGCAATACTTGTAATCTCAATCAAAGTTGTAACAATTAAGGCACTTTCGATGGATGGGTTTCCTTCAACAATTCCACTTGGCAATTAGGTATAAGAAAGGTATATACAATAAAGTTGTTGATGTGAATTTTAGGCCAATTGTTAGTGCAGTTACTTTACTCGAGCATAATTTTGTTTTACATGAAAGGTATATTGAGCAATATGCATTAGATAATGACTTTCAATATGTTTATGCAAGCTTGAGTCAAGGTAACCAAGTAGAGGAATTGGATTATCATTTTCATGATAACTTGTTGTACCATCTTGGCAAGGTTTGTATTCCGCAGGGAGAAAGAGTTAACATCACAAGAGAGGCAGATACTTCTATTACTGTTGGTCATTTCGATGTAAGTAAGATGGTGCCACATCTACAAAGATGTTGTTATTGGCCTCGTATGCTTGAAAGTGTGTCTCATTTTATTAAAGGATGTTCATTATGTGTAATCAATAAGCATAGCAATAGGAAGTTAGGATTGTACACAACACTTCTGGTTCCTTTACGGCCATGGGAGAGTGTTTCTATGGATTTTGTAGCAGGTCCTCCATTGTCAAAGGTCATGATAATTTGTATGTAGTTGTGGATAGGTTCAGGAAAATGTGTATTTTTATGCCATGTAAAAAGAAAGTTACAGTTGAACAAACTACTCTATTATTCTTTCAGAATGTTTGGGTGCATTTTGGAAAGCCTACATTCATTGTTAGTGATCAAGATTCTCACTTTGTGGGGATTTTTTGGTCAAACTTATGGGGATTCATGGACACAAAACTAAAAAAGAGTACAACCTTTCATCCACAAATAGATGGTCAACCAGAGGTAGTGAATAGAAAATTGATACATCTTCTATGTGGGTATTACAACAAGCATCCTATGTTGTGGGATGAATAATTACACAATATTCAACAAGCTGAAAACCAAGCGAGGCACTCTTCCACTCAAACTTCACCATTGGAGGCATACATGGGATACTAGCCTAAATCTCCTTTGGATTTTAATTTTGGAAAATATGTTTCTATTGAAGGTCATAGTGACATAGACAAAGCAAGAAAGTTTATTGAACAAATACAATTAGTACACCAAAAGGTTCAAGAACAACTTGAGAAAAGCCAAGGAAAGTACAAAGCAAGGCACAAAAGGCATCATCAAGATCACAAGTTCCATGTTGATGGTGAATTTTGGCTTAACATTAACAAAGACATGCTCCAAGGAGAAGGTAAAAATCTAAAACCAATTAGATATGGTCCATTCAGAATTTTGGAAAAGACTGGTAACAATGCCTTCATGTTGGATTTGCCTTCATATGTGTAGATTTATGTTGTTGTTAATGTTGATAATTTAAGGTTTTATGAGCCTCTGATTGAGGATCAATGAGAGAATATTCAAATTCTATCTATTGAAGACTTTTCTCCATAATTCCTTGATGTGCTTCAGCAAGACACTATACTTGACAGAAGAACAAGGACATCAAAAAGGGAAGTATTGATTATCTTTGAGTAGGGTTCAAGGGTACAATTTCTTAAAAATCCAAAAGGATAGAGGTTGAAAAGGTGAGTGAACTGTACCCTCACCTGCTGAGTAATTGAAAGTGATCCTTTTGGGGTCCAAAGGGCTTCTAGTGGGCATGGATGATCATCTGCTCAAAATTAGGATAAAAAATAAAAGTTTTAGAATCTTAATAAAGTTAACTTCAGATCAAAGAGATCATCCTTACGATTCCAACAATGCGAACGATGCTAAAATCCGATCTCATATGTAGAAGTTATAGAAATTCAAAGTTCATGTTTGACTTGCTCACATGCCACGATTAGATGACGTGGCAGGCTCTATCATGGAATCAGGAGGCACCAAGTGGCAGCCACTATTCATTCCCACATTTCACAAAATCACATATCGGTGAAGGGAGATGCTACAGAATCGACGTCGAGTAAGATGAGGGTTGTGACGCGATAAATCACATATTTCACATCACAACAAGGAAGTAGGTCAGAGTTACAAAATCAACCCTGATAGATTTGGGTTGTGATGCAATTCAGAGTTACAAAATCAACCCTGATAGGTTTCGGTTGCAATGCAATATCACAATCACAAATCGCAACATGTTGGATAGATCCCACATATGTATAAGATGACCAAGTTTTTCCACCTATTGTGATATCCTGGATGTGATAGGGTTATAGGCTATAGCTTGATGTCCTGTCGAGTCCGCCGATATCATTATCGCACATTGCCTGCCTTGTTCATAGACCGTAAGCCCACAGGACTCTGCCAATTGTGATTTGCGATGGAAAGTCGGTGTCGATGGATTATGGCCTGCCACGCTACAAAATTCTCACTTGGTTAGTGGATTTTTGGAGTGAAATTGTGGGTTCTTATTGGATGTGGAGAAATTTGTGGAGCGAATAAGGGAAAAACAAGGAAAAGTCATGACTTCTTCAATTTTCCACCAAATTGGTTGCAAAAATAGGCTAGATAGCCATTTTTTAGTATTGTGAACTGAGTGGAGCAGCTTTTAGAATAATTTAAGCATTGTAAACACATATTTTTACACTTTTGAGTGTAATAGAAAGGCCCAAGCCACTGGAAGCTAGATGAAGGAGACGTAGCCTAGGAGGGGTGAACTCATTTATCAAGTAATTGTTGTAATGTTTTTTTGATGATGTTCTATACATGTTTATGCTAATGTTTAGTTTCTGGTTTATGTTAAATTTCTCATAAAATTAACATAAACACTTTTCATTTTACTTGCAAAAGTTAATGAATCCTTAAGCACAATGAAAAGATTATGTTAATAATATGAGGAATATTTTAGCATTGCAAACTAATATTCTAAATCAGATTAACCATAGTAAAATGTCACACTATCATAAATATTATGTTGATATAAAAATCAATCATGGTTAAGCATGATCAAACATGGTCCAACATTTTATTGTGACAAGGATTGTCTCAATATGAAAATAAACCATGGCTAACCATGGCCAACCATGTTTATTTTAGCATTATAATATTTATCTTACAGTTTATATAACTTGGTTTTATAATATTAGTCCCTTGGTTTTAATATTATTCCCTTGGGGTTTTAGTATTAATACCTTGGGATTATTATTCCCTTGGAAATATAATATCAACACCTTGGGTATATTATTCCCTTAGATTTATGATATCAGTCATGGTCAACCATGGCCAATCATAGCAAACCATGGTCAATCATGGTTGAAAGTTGCATTGTCTCAATAGTTGTCTCAATATGAAAATAAACCATGGTCCAATGTTGCATTATGATAGAGATTATCTCGATATGAAAATCAATCATGGTCAAGTATAGTTAGTCATGGTCCAACATTACATTGTGACCAGGAATGTATCAGTATGGAAATTAACTATGGTCAACAATTTTTATTTCATGGATTATGATTTTTATCTTAGGGTTTCTATACCTTGGGTTTATAATTTTTATCCCTTGGATTTATTATTTCATTGGGTTTATAATATCAATCCCTGGTTTAATAATCTAGGGTTTGATATTCCTAGGGTTTAATACTATTTCCTTAAGTTTATAATCCTTTGGGTTTTTAGTATTAATCCCTAGGGTTTATTATTCCATTTGGTTTATAATATCAATCATAGTCAATGATGTTTTATAAATTCAATCATGGTCCAACATTGCATTGTGACAAATATTGTTTCAATATGAGAATCAACCATGGTCAACTATGGTCGAATGTCGCATTGTGACAAAGATTCTTCCGATTTGAAATCAGTCATGGTAAAGCATTGTCAATTATGGTCCAACGTCACAATGTAACAAGGATTGCCTTAATATGAAAATAAACCATGGTCAACGATGTTTATTTGAATGTTTATAATATTTATCTTAGGGTTTATATACCTTGGATTTGTAATATTAGTCGGTTGGGTTTAATATCATTCAACCGTGGTCAACCATGGTTAACCATGTTTTATACAATCAATTGTACTCAACTGTGGCCGAACATTACATCTTGAGAAAGATTGTCTCAATATGAAAACCAATCATTGTCTCAACGATGGTCCAACATAGCATTATGACAAATATTTACTCAATATGATAATCATCATTAACCATGTTCAACTATGGTCAATCATGGTTAACCTTTGTACACCATGTTTTATAAAATCAAACATGGTCATCCATGGTCAAACATGGTCAAACCATGGTTGAATGTTGCATTGTCACAAAGATTGCGTTGATATGAAAATCAACCATGATTAAGCACGGTCAACCATTGTCCAACATCACATTGTGATAATGATTGCCTCAAATAAAATCAACCATGGTCAACCATTTCTATTTTAGTATTTCAAATATTTCTCTTAGGGTTTGTATCCATTGGGTTTATAAGATTACTTCCTGGGTTTAATATTATTCCCTTGAGTTCATAATCCTTTTGGGTTTTAGTATTAATCTCTTGGGTTTATAATACCAATCATGGTTAACCATGGTCAACCATAGCCAACAATAACCGTGGCCGAATGTTCCATTGTTACAATGGCTGTCTCAATATGAAAATCAAGCATGGTAAAAAATGGTCCAACGTAACATTGTGATAAAGATGGTCTTAGTATGAAAATCAATCATGGTCAAACATGGTCCAACGTCACATTGTGACTAGGATAGTCTCAATATGAAAATCAACCATGGTCAACCATGTTTATTTTAGGGTTCATAATAGTTATCTTAGTGTTTGTAATTTTTATCTCTTGGTTTACTAATCTAATGGTTCATATTCCTAGGATTTAATATTATTCTCTTAGGTATATAATCCCTTCGGTTTTTAGTATTAAATTATATACTAATTAATTAATACAAATGAATTAATTACTATTAATATTTATTAATTATTACTATTAAATTTAATTAACAATAAACTAATAATAGTTGTAATATTAATTAATAATAATAATCATAAAAATCATAATTATAAGCCTTCTACATATATCAACCACATTTACTATGTGGTTGTGCTAATTATAATTTAATATTTTTACTATTATTTTTTTCACTTTTTGGTATAGGTATGTGAGGTAAAATCTTATTTTTAAAAAATTTTAGAGGCGCTATGATCTATCAAAGACCTTATGAATTCCAAACACATGAAAGGTGTTTATTCGATCCCTTCTCTTGTGGGACCACCTACATTTGAGAAACATGTCATTCCATTAGTGAGAGGAATAAAAAATATGCAGATAACATAAAATAGTGTAGGACTCACTCCTCAACTTTGACAGAACATATGAAGAAGACCAAACACCAAATTAATATTGAGGATTCTCAAGTCATTGCCAAGATTAATCACTCCGATCACTGTAAGTTATGTTTAGGGACACTGTAAGTTTATGGAGGTTATTGAGATTGAAGAAAGGTCAAAAAATCTTAATAGAGATGATAGTTGGAAGATAATTAGTTGTTGGATCCCCTCTCTTTATTCCTAGATTTTTTTTTAATGTTAATTAATTTTATAACTCTATTTGTCTTACTAATTGATTAACTTAGTTAAATTAATTTTAGTCGTTTTTAATGAAAAGGCCTTACCCTCGTCAGACAATAGGGAAAGACTTACCAACAGACTACAATAGAGCCAAGTTGACCATACGTATAGAGTTCAACATCACACAATTGTTCTATTTATTTTTATTTGATATATAAATTAATATGATTCATGCATGTAATTTTATTTCTTAGTTTTTAGTTTTCACTTGATATGATTTGTTTATTTATTGATATTTATAATTCTCTCTTTTTATATATTATTCTTTTATTTTTGGTATAATTTCTTTTTTTATATATTATTCTTAGATTTTTGGTAAATTTCTTTTATTGTTTTTGAATTTATTTAATTTTCATTTTTAAAAACTTTCCATTTTTAAGTTTTTAATTTTTTTTTTTACTTTTAATTAATTTCAGTATATATTATATATATATATATATAATTATAATATATATATATATATATATATATAATATAATAATCTTTTTAGTTCTCGTTAATTCCTTTTTTATTTTTATTTATTTAAAAAAAATTCTTATTTTCCTACTTTTGACTTTATATTTTTTGGTTTTAAACTTTCTTTTAAATAATTAATAGATAAATGAATAAAAATTATAAAATATAATTAATTAAAAAATATTGAATGTTGGAATTAGCAGTTGACATGAAAATCTACATGAAATCTGGTCAATATTTTTTATAAAAATTATGAATCACAGAGGCTTGATAAATCACAAAAACTTGCATTCTGAAAATTTAATACTTAGTGTAACAGTTTTTTATGATTGCTTTTTTATTATTTTTTTAACAAATAGTTGAACGAAAAGGTGTTAAAGTAAGGTGTGCCTCGCTCAATTTCTTCAAGACGTTAACCTAAGGCGTGCATCCCGCAATTAGTTCAAGGCGTGCATCGCGCAATTTCTTGGATCTTTCCTACTTGGTATTAAGTTTGTTTGCAAAGGATACATCGATCCACCTTTTCCAATAAATAATTTCAATATTTGCATCACTCTGCATCTTCCTGGTCCATCAAATCCTGAAATGAGGTAACAATACCCTAAACGACACACACCAATGTTCATAACGTGAATGCTGATATGCAGCACCTATTTGTTTGGAAAAAAATTCAATTAGAATTAAATTTCCGATCTATTATATGGGTGTTAAAATATGGAAAAAAAATCACTGGATTTAATAGTTATTTTTAATGACGAAGCATACACATACAGCGTTTGTTGAATCCATATATTGCATATTTCTAATATAGCTCAGAAACAGAGGAAAGCCCCTACTGAAAAAATCGACTAGATAGCAGGCAAGAGCATGGTTCTACATGAGAGAATAGAAATGAAAAAGAAGTATGAAGTAACTGTAAATACTGTTTGCAATTGTTGTAGGCTAACTTTTAGATTTAGGGATTAGTATATTGTGTCTTGAATTTATAATTCTAGATTATAATTTTACAAATATTTATTGTTGTTAACAATGATAAAAATTTTTGCAAATCGATTCCAAATACTAATATTTTCGACATCGAAATCAGTAATGAGATTTTACCATCCCATTTCGAATTTACCATATAAAAATATGTAATAGCTCTGAATACTATTTACAACTATTATATACCAATTTTTAAATTTAACAATTGCTATATATTACCCTGACCTATAACTCCAAAAATATTTATTGTTGTTAACCATCCCATTTCGAACTTACCATACATGGTAATACTGTCAGCTGTTACACCAATCCCAACTAGAAATTTACTAGCATCATGTCAATATCCATACCATGTCATATCAATATCGAGATCTCCTCTATATATCTAAGAGAACGAAGTGGCCCATAATATATCATTATCCATTATCGTCAACTCTCGGCCACAAGCTACCTTTCCCACATGCCTCTTTACTCGCTACAATGAAACATTTTTCAAGGGTGTCATTGTCAGGCGAATTATTTCCGTTCACGTGGGTGTTTTTCGTTAATGAACAAATCGGAAACTATGTCCTTAACTGTTTAGGCGAAAGGAGTGTGAAAAGTGAGACAATCGACGAATCCGAAGCTAGGTGATTTAGGCAAAAAGTTGACGGGTGGGTGGAGGTGGTTTTCTAGCTTTTTTGTTTTTTCATATAATTGAATTTTTTTTGCATTTGTTTAATTTGATGCTCAGATTTTGTTTTTCATTTTATCCTGACATGAATCATATTTGATAGTTTGAAACTAGTCCACAAAAATGTGATGATAAAGATTTATACTAAAATTATTCTAATTTTTCATAAATGAATTTATCATGGTCTTTAGAGATGCCAATTAAACTCTGATGATGTGATTTTTACCCAATATTCCTTTACTTTTCGTAAATGAATTTATTATGTTTCTCACTTTTCATAAATGAATTTATCATGGTTTGTTGAGATGCCAATTTTATAGTGCAGTCTGATGGAGATATGTAATTTTTGTGTATTCAATTTCAAATTCACATAAATCTTTTTAAATAAAATAAAATATTTAAATGAGAATATTTGGTTAGATTTAATCAACAACATTACAAAACATTAATAATAACACTATTTTGTGATAAATAGATTCATGAGTATATAGAGGAGGGCAAGGTTATTGCCAAGGTTGTGAAATTCCATCACCGTAAATTTAGGAAAGCTATTGAAATTGAAAGAAGGCCTAACAATCTCAATAGAGATGATGGCTGGAAGATCAGTAGCTACTGAATCCCTGCCTTTTTTTCTTAATCTTACTTTCCTTTCCCTCCCTCCCCCCTTTTAACCTATTAGAGCTTTTGAAGTTCCCCTTTATTTCCCTTATCCTTCTCCTTTGAGCCTTATCTTTTCTTTCCTCCTAGGGTTTCTCCTTTGGCTCGCTGTTTTTCTAATGGTCTTGTTCTTGACCTTTTTGTTTTTTAAAATGTTGTTAGTTAATTTAACAACCATAGAATAATATTTAATAAAAATAAAATAGAATAACATTCTTGTCCCTATGGAATTAAATAAATTAATAACCAAAGAAAAACTTTCTAAACCCCCACCCCCCTTTACTTATCCCT